>RJWJ010021725.1:0-27577 GCA_004363605.1 Indri indri | reverse complement strand
AGTCCCATCAATAGTGTGTAAGTATTCCTTTCTCTCTGCATCCATGGCAGCATCTATTGTTTTTGGACTTCTTAATAAAAGCCATTCTAACAGGGGTAAGGTGATAGCTCATTGTGGTTTTAATTTGCATTTCCCTGATGATTAGAGATGTTGAGCATTTTTTCATATGTTTTCTGGCCATTTTCCTATCTTCTTTTGAAAAGCTTCTATTCATGTCTTTTGCCCATTTTTTGATGGGGTGGTTCATTTATTGGATAGACACATGCAGAAGAATGAAACAGGATCCCCACCTCTCGCTACATACAAAAATTAATTTAAGTCATTTATCCATCTTGAATTTTTTATCCATCTTGAATTAATTTTTATATGTGGATGTGGATGTAGATGTGGTCTGAGAAGATACACAGTATGATTTCAATTTTTTAATATTTACTGACACTTGTTTTGTGGCCTAAGATATGATGAGTCTTGGAGAATGTCCCGCGTGCTGATGAGAAGAAAGTATATTCAGCAGTTTTTGGGTAGAATGTTCTGTAAATGTCTGTTAGGCCCATTTGTTCTAGAGTCTCATTTAAGTACAGTGTTTCTTTATTCATTTTCTGCTTAGATGGTCTGTCCAGTTCTGTCAGTGAGGTGTTGAAGTCCCCAGCAATTAAGATGCTACTGGTTATTTCTTTGCTTAGACCCAGTAGAATTTGCTGTAGAAATCTGGGAGCTCGGGTGTTAGGCGCATATGTATTTAGGATTGTAATGTCTTCTTGTTGAGTTGCTCCCTTTACCATTATATAATGACCATCTTTGCCTTTTTTCATCATGATCAGTTTAAAGTCTATTTAATCTGACGTAAGATTGGCTACATCTGCTTGCTTTCGGTTGCCATTTGAATGGAACCTTGAGTTTGTGTGAGTCCTTGTGGTTTAGATATGTTTTTTGGTGACGTCAAATACTTAAGGTTGTGTTTTTTCATCTATTCAGCCAGTCTATGTCTTTTAAGTGAGTCATTCAGACAATTCGTGTTGAGGGCTAGTATTGTTATGTGGGATGCTGTTCTGTTCATCATGTTGGATGATATCTTATTGTTTTATTTTCCTTCATGTGCCATTGTTTTATAAGAGCCATGAATTTCAACTTTGGGGTGTTTTTATACTGGTGGGTATCTATTGTATTGTTCCATGCATAATGCATTTTTGAGCATTTCTTGTAGGGTCAGTCTAGTAGTGACAAATTCCCTTAATGTTTGCTTGTCTGCAAAAGTCTTTATTTCTCCATCATTTATGAAACTTAGTTTTGTGGGATACAAAATTCTTGACTGGCAGTTGTTTTGTTTAAGAAGAATACAAATGCAGCCCCGATCCCTTCTGGCTTATAAGGTCTCTGCTGAGAAGTCTACTGTTAGTCTGATGGGTTTTCATTTGTAAGTTAGTTGCTTTTGTCTTGCAGCTTGTAGAATTTTCTCCTTCATTTTGAGTTTGGCCAAGTTGATGACTATGTGTCTTGGAGATGTCCTATTTGCTATGAATCTTTCTGGTGTTCAATGACCATCTTGTATCTAGATATCTAAATCTCTGGTGATACCAGGGAACTTCTCCTCAGTACTTCCCTCAGATAGGTTTTCCATGCTTTTTGCTTTTTCTTCTTCTCCCTCTAAGATACCTATAATTTATGTATCGGCTTGTTTCACATAGTCTCATATTTCTCTGAGTGATTGTTCACTATTCTTTATTCTTTTTTCTGCATCTTTGACTGACTGGGTTAGTTCAAAAGCCTTTTTTTCAAGCTCTGAGAGTCTTTGACTGGGTTTAGACTGTTGTTGAAGCTTTCCACTGCATTTTGAAATTCCCTAAATGACTCTTTCATTTCTTTCAGTTCTGTTGTATCCGTTCTTATGTTGTCTGGCTCTTTAGCAACTTTTCATTCATTTCCTGAAATCTGTGTTGTTGTTGTTGTTTCTTTGTGTTGGTTTTCAAATTTCTCTTCAATCCCATTCATCTTGTTTGCCATACATATTCTGAATTCCACTTCTAACATTTAGACAATTTCCTTTTGGTTGGAGTCCATTGCTGTGGGTCTATTGTGATCCTTTGCGGGTATCAGACTAGCTTGTTTTTTTCATGTTGCCAGAATTCTTTTGCCGGTTTCTTCTCATTTGAAACCTCTTATCTCAGCTCAGGACTGATAGGTTTGTGATGCACCTGTTCTACATTGCTGGGAACTCTCCTACTTAGTGAGAAGGAAGAGAATAGTGCTTTTGTGTCCTACTCTGGAGGACTGACCTGGAGGGAAAGGAGCAGACGCATTGAGAACCTGCAATGCAGCCATTCTGAATTGTCCCATTTCCCTGTGGTTGTCACAGTCCAAGCCGATGCTGGAGGATATTCATTTGGGTTGATGGGTTTTTCCCCAGGCTGCTTTTGGAAGCTTGGGCAGGGGGGTAGGCAATCCTTCTCCATGGAGGCAGGTGGCATGACCTTGGTTGGTGTCTGGGCACATCAGAGGACTATAGCCAGTTGTGGAGCAGGCCATGGGACTTTGGTGGGTGCCTGGGCTATGTTATGGGACCTTGGCCAGTGCCTAGGTGGGTAACAGGACCTTGGCAGGTGCCTGTGTAGGTTGCAGGACCTTGGCAGGCACCTGGGCAAGTCATGGGACTTTGGCGGGCACCCAGATGGGTCGGGGCACCTTGGCTGGTGCTTGGGCAGGTTGTGAAACCACAGCCAGCAGTGAGGCAGGTCACAGGACTTTGGTGGGAGCCTGTGTGCGTCATGAGACCTTGGCCTGTCCCTGGGCGCCCAGCAGGACCGCAGCAGGTGGTTGGGCAGTTCGCGAGAACTTCGTGGCTGCCTGAGTGTGTCTCAAGACTGCAGCAAGCAGCAGGATGTGTCATGGAACCTTGGCAGGTGCTGTGTGGGGTGTGAGACCCTGGTGGGTTCCTGGACAGGTTGGGGGGTCTTAGTCAGTGCCTGGACAGGTTGTAGGACTGCAGCCAGTGGTGAAGTGGCCCGTCAGGCCCCAGCTGCTGGACCACTGTTGGCTAGCAGCACCAGGGAGACACATGGTGCCCCGCTTGGGGCATTGTGGTGGCTGGGGTTCTCCCTCCACCCAGGTCTGACTGTGGCAGCTGCTGCAGTGCTATTCAGATGGCAGTGGTGGTGCTATCGAGATGACAAAATGGCAGTGGTGGCAGATGCTGAGGGCTAGAGGGTGCCTGCTCTGCTCATATCTCTGGGAGGCAGCCAGTGGAGAGGGAATGGGGGATGTATGGTCCCCAGTCACAGTGCACTGAGAGTACCCACCCTCCCTGCTCCCTTCCTGGCCTGGCGGGGGTAATGAGGAGGCAGCTGCAGTCAGCCAACCCCTCTGCAGACCAGTCCTTCTGGGGCTGAGAGTACAGAATGGCATCTGTTGCAGTGCCCTGGGATCAGAAGCTGGTGGGACCCCATTGTTTCCCTCTCTGGTGAAAGGCTGCTACGCCATCTCCAAGCAGCTCCTGATCAGTTTGGAGGCCTGCTGTGGTAGGGGAGCCCCCTTGTAGGTTGGGTTTCAGTGTCCACTGGGGGAGTGCTGACCCCCTGGATCTCTCCCCTAACCCTCTCCAATGTGTGTACACTTCCCCCAGGTACCTTTGGATCTTGCCGACCGGATCACCCTGCCTCTCTCTCCCCCACTCTGGGTGTCTCTAGTCACTTCTCTGATGATTCACAATGCTCCGAGATGGTCCATCTGTGGGTGAACCTCTACCAACAACCTTTGATCCTCTCCTTGAGAGCAGCGAGCGCAGGCTGCTTCTAATCCACCATTCCACCATCTTGGCCTCCCCACCCTCCCACCCCCCTGAACTTAGAGGTTTTGAACATTTAGTGTGAAAACTTAAATATGGAAGGGAGTTTCAAGAACACACAGAGACAGGGTTATCACCTTCACAAATCACTAAATTTTGTACAGAATATGGATGTTTTTAGAAACACCACTGAGAAACTGAATTATTAATAGTTGCTTTCTTTGGAAGTCACTGCAGTGTTTTCTTAGCTCTGATGTTTACATATTTTGTGGTCCTCGCTTTTAAACTGGCTGATGCCCCATAGACGGTAAACTGCTCCTTTACCAAACTTTCAGGCTACTGACACAAAACTAACTGACTGAAGGAGAGGCCAGAGGGTGGAACATGCTACTGAAAAGAGTTTGAAGAATGAAACAGCCAGAAAGTCAAGCTCAGACAAGGTCAAATAAAAAAAGTCAAACATTAAATGCTGGAAAAACTAGATATAACACACTTCTAAGGGGTCAATGGCAAAAATCCAAGTCACTCAGAGCTGGAAAAAAATGTAACATAATTGGCAAAATTCAAGATAACTCTAATGTACCCATGGCTCATTTTCATCAGCCAGTGAACCTTTTTTTACCTTTTACCAAAAGGTAAAAATTGACAATATGCACTAAGCTTAGCACACAATAAATAATAAATAAACATTCATTGTCTTCCCTCCCACTTCTATCTCTGAGGTCATCAGAGCAGCTCTGTTCTCAAGGTACAACCACTCAGCATGAAGTGAGCGGATGATTTACCTCTAACCCAGAGTATGAAATTTCATGTGTACACACCTGATTGCCATAAGCATATAGAAAGTGGCTTCGGGGATGAAATACCATTCCAACAGGAGAAGAGAATGATGAAGGAAATTGGAAAGGTGGAAATTTTGGTTGTAAATTTGGTTGGTTATTCTTTAGGATGCTCACAGAGGCAGTGGCAATTCTCCGGAACTAGATAAACAAAGCAAGAGCAAGCATAAGACTTTTGTCATTATTATTAGCCCATGTTACAAGTTTTAGGCTTTCTTGTCACTTGGATTTTTATCAAGAGAGGGTCACATCCATTAACACAGCATAGAACTAGAAGGATTAACAATCTTGTCACTCCACTACCCTCATCCTTGCCACACACCCATCTTATAGATGTTGAGAATGAAGTTAAGGAGATTAAATAATGTGTCCAAAGTTCTATAATAAATAGCAAAGAGACTTTTATTATAGAGTCATTATAGAACTCTGCAGATAGACTCCAATGCCCACGCTCATAACCATCATGCCGAAAGTGTGGATGCCTGAGCCGCACCACAATTCTATTGATCTTGAAGGGGATCACCATAGGACAGCCCCAAATATATGACTTTGGTAAAAAGATAATTTTAAGCTGAAGACTTTTGAGATCCAACAGATGCAGGAGAAAAAAACTTCTAGGAGCTTCTCTCATCTGACTATGAACTAAAATAAAATCCCAATTCCCCCTACTGACTGAATGGATCCCCTGTTGGCCAAGGGGACCCCAGAGAAACCTTAAAACTGAGTTCCCAGGCATGATGGGAGGGGAGGTCAAACATGCCTCATTATACTCCCTCCCTTGCTAATGGCCATTAGGTTTATTTCCTAAGGGTTAAACAGAAACCAATCTCATGATCCAAACCAGCATTCTTTCCTGATAAGTGACCACCAACCACAGAGTGGTTTAACCAGTCTACAGAGGATGTGCAGAGAGGGTTTTCATGTCCTTGCTTCACCTTTTGACATCAGAGGACTGCCTTTTCTGAACATGGCCCCCATAAATGGGCATAAAGCATGATTGTGCATGTGCTTGTTTCTCCTTTCACAAATATTCATGACTGCTCCTATAGCTTACTAACTGTGTATATTTGGCCACCCCACTCAGCATAAATTCCTGTTTCTCTTGTCTGTCCCTCAGAGCACGTGTTCCTGGCTTCTGGCTGGGGTTCTGCTTTCCCGCCTGTCAGAGTGGCCATCCACAGGCTGTAGCCCTTTATGAGAAATGAAGCTCTTCTTTCCAAATTTATGAACCTTGTCGTTTTCTTAAGGTAACATGACTGAAAGCAGCAACTTCTGGGAAATGAGGCTGCCAGAAGTCCTCTTTGGGGCAGATCCACTCCCAGAAGGGAGAATGCAAAGAAAACCTACCCCACGTCTGTTTTCCAGGGGAGGTGTTTTGACCGTGAAGGGGAAAAGACCACTCATACTTGCATAGACAAACGGTATCAAAAACATTATTGCCTGTTTGTTCTTCTGAAAAGCAATTTATCTTTTTTAAAAAAAGTCATTTATTTTTCTTTAAGTGCCTTTCTCCCCCTCCCCTTCACCTATTAAGATGGTACATAACCCCCAAATTCTAAACACCCCTTTTAGTTACTCAGAACTGAGTTTTCCCCATGTATATGCGCACTGCACACATAAATAAACTATTTTTTCTTCTCCTATTGGCCTGTCTTTTTTCAGCTTAATTTTCAGGCTTCAGTGATTGAACACAAGAGGGTAGAGAAAAATTTTTTTCCTGAGGGTAGAAGCTGATCTTATGTATTTTTGAATGGCTCTAAGAATAATTCTAATTCACAGCTAGGGTTAAGGACCTTTGGAATAGAAAATATAGATCTGTGGCAAATAGTTCCATTTTTTGTTGATTTTAACTAACGATTTTATGGAACTTTAAATTTATATAGAAAAAACTCAGTTTATATTCTCCTGGAGAATTAGCAAGGGAGAGTCACTATGCAAATAGCATCACATTTTCTATTTTTATCAAACTGAATAACAATCAGAGGTGAGAAATCCCTAAAGAGTCAAACCACATTATTAATCTTAGATAATTTTGTTGCAGTCAATTTTATCAGGTTCTATTGCCAAAGATAACAAGAACTTGGAAAAAACTTTTGCTAAGGTAAATTTTCATTATTGTAGTGTCCAGAGCAATCACTTCTGGGATACGCAGCCCACCTGGTTGTAGAAGAGGTAAATTCCAGTATTGTGCTCTTGGTCAACAAGAAATGTCATCACGCTTGGAGGGGCATGTTTCCTTCCTTTTAAAACGTAAGGTAAGCAAGGTAACCATTCGAGAAATGGTTCTTTACTATAAAAACAAGAGCTTGACTACAAAAAGAGAAAGGAAAAGTTAAAAAAGAAAGAAAAAGAAAAAGCCATTTTTGAAATATAAGTCCTAATTAGTTCTTAAAGGAAAAGAAACTAATGAACCATTGTGTTGTCCTGACTGACCACAGATCTTTTTAAAAATCTTTAATGTCCATGTCTCCCTTCTGCAGGATATGAGTCCAGAAAACACTTCAAAGCATCTCTTTCTGGTACGGATTGTTTTTTTAGAATCACTGTAGGTATTGATTAACATAATTAGGTAACTATCATTAAACCCAAGTAGAGAAACCCCTGGGAGCACAGAGTGATTGTTAAGCCTTTCAATGTATAGAATTGTCATTTTTTTAGATTAATAACAATTCATGAAATCATGCACAACTAAATTTCTTGTCTTATAAAATATACAATATCATACCTCACTTAGGGTCCTGTTTCTCTCAAAAGTGATAGTAACATAATCAACTGAAAAATATAATATAAAGGTATTGAAATTATGAGGAGCATCTATATTTGTAAAACAAGAAAGGTTAGTGTTAATAAAATAGCCTTCATAAAAAATAAGAGCAGTTATGTATCATCAATTAATGCATACTCAAATATAATTTTCTTATACTTGTAGCAGGTGTGCCTATTGTCTCAGATTTAAATTTGATTTTTTTTCTCAGTTTTAGGACATTAAATTATACAAAACAAACGCACCTTTACATTTTATTCTATTTTTATTTTATGTCATTTTATTAAATCTATATATATTATCTATATGGATAAAAGCCTTTTAATACAGTATACCTTTGACTAAAGTTTACCTTCAAAGTGTTCTCTGTTAGCAAAACATCTTTCATTATACCATAATTTTCCCTTGACATAGTCAACCTACATAAATAAATAAAAATATCATTTAGGCAATACATAGACTTAAGATATAAAATAGAAA
Organism: Indri indri; assembly: GCA_004363605.1. Lineage (NCBI taxonomy): Eukaryota > Metazoa > Chordata > Mammalia > Primates > Indriidae > Indri > Indri indri. The sequence continues at coordinate 19,716 of RJWJ010021725.1, read as the reverse complement.
AACCTTACTAAAAAATTTCAAAGTTTGATAGTTCAGGATGTGAGGCAAAGAGAGAAAAATTGTATGCAAATAAGATAAAAGGTTGTAGAATGAGGACTAAACATTTTGAACAATACACAAAAAAGGAATAAAAAGAACAGAAATTGCACAGGGATCAGTGTATGTTAGTGGAAGATGCTCTTGTCTATGAACTGTCTTTTTAAAGCTACCAGAAGCCATTAGCCTTTTGTCAGTTACAATGGGTCACATGTTTATCTTTTATTCTTCTTTAGCTGCAACTGGGTTTAAGGAGCCCTCACAGAAGCCAGACAGTTGCAAGAAGCAACAGGAAAAAGGTTTTGAAAATTGATTGTAAGAGAGAAGCTTCAAAGAAAATGGGATTGTATATGTAGGATATTAATTAAATGCAACAGTTTGAAATGGTTTTGTTATAGGAAGTTTCCGACTTTCAAATTATTGAGACATAAGGAAGACCTTTTCACATTTTTATAGACCAGTAATAAAATCTGCATAATCTGTGCATAGAAGCTTTTTACGTGTTCCAAAATTGTGGGGATGGTTACACAACTCTGTGAATATACTAAAGGCCACTGAATGGTACATTTTAAATGGGTGAAGTTTATGCTGTGTGAATTATATCTTGATAAAACTTTTAAAGAAATAAATTAAAAGGCATTTTAAAATGGAATGGACAACAATACATTTGAATAGTGGTATCTTCAAGCTAAGATGTTGTATCAAACAAACATTTCAGTTCTCATATAAATGTTCAGATTTTCAGGATACTATAATTATCATTATAATATCTGGGCAATTAATATCTTTATTGGGCCCTGAACTATGCCTCTTCTTTCTCTTTCAATTCCTTCTTGTTTTTTCCTAATTGGAATTAAGCTGGTAACAGCTAACTGGTACATTATCCTGGGGAAAATGTAATTCAAATCAGGCTTACCTCATTCCAAGGGTAAGCTCAGGACCCAGGCCTGATTCATAGTCAAAATCTGACTTCGTAATGGAGAGTGGAGATAACTGATGGAACAAAATCCCCAAAAAGGCCATAAGCAGAGCTGTGGCTACATAATACGGCATTTTTGTGCAAATTAGAAAAAGCACCCCTTTTTCGAGGTAGGCACAGAACTACAACAGGGTAGATGGACTGGAAAGTAAAGCATTAGCCAGATTCTAGCCTCTGCTCTCTTCAATCAAGTGCCCTTGTGCAGAGTAAGACCTGAACAACCATAGCAAGGCTGGACAGAGAATATGAGAAGGGGTATGGGGTAGCCTCTAAAACAAGGAGGAGCACTTCTTACTTTGAAACAGAAGAGGAGGTCATTGTTTAATGGTTGCTAGAAATAATATTTTAGTTCAAACTGTAAAGAATATTACAGCAACAGGAATAATCTATATTGTGAATTATTGCCTTGCATTTCATTTCTTAAGTCACCAAATAAACAAGTATCTTCTAACAAACTCTGGGAAATTTAAAGCTTCTTACCCTTTCAAAACCACAAAAGTCTGCCCTTGAAAACTAGAAGAAAAAAAGAAACTTTAATTTTTGCTTGCATATCAGAAGGCATAACAAAACATAGCAATTTCAATTATACCAAATGAAATTATGCTTTTCTATCCCAGCAGTTAGCATGATCACACACTAAAATACTCAACCTCTGAGGTAGTTTACACACTTAGAGATTCCCCCTTCAGTCTTTGCCTCGTTTCACCATTTTGTTAATCTATTTATACCTTAGTGTAATTACAGAAAGGATTTGAGGTGAAAACCATACCTTTTAAGGATTTAAGTGGAGGAGTTAAGAAATGTGTAGGAAGATTCTAAGTTTGCCACCTACTTGGTTTAGGAAACCCTACTTGGGTTTAGGAAAACATGCCCTTAACCTATTATTTTCTCCTTTGCCACTCTGCTTCTTCTGCCCAGCCCACTGCACCCCAGAGATCAGCACTTGTGATGTACGGTCCATGTCTGCTTCTCTGCACTTTGAATTTAAGCCATTGAAGCCTTCCTGGCTTCTTCAACTCTCTGTTTTAGCAATTACATGATAAACATATAAAAGGCCATATCTATTGGTTGTCTGAGCAACAAATGGCACTTTCTCAGAGATGGTGAGGAAGGAGGGGAAATTGTGAATATTCATATACCTGAAGAAAGATAATAACTACCACGAATAAGAAATATACATGTTGTATTTCTTAACCAATACAAGTGTCCCTTCTTTACTTCCCCTTATCTTTTCTTCCACTGCTCCTAAGTCTTCATTACTGGTCTCATCTCCGTTGTGGTAATTTTTGAGAGATATTTACCAACACGTTTAAGAATTTCATGGTATGCATATTACATATCCTCACCTAGACATATATTTACATCTCTCAATCCCGATGCTCATGCTTAATTTATATTACTTTGTAATACTATATTTAGCTTTACAAATTACCTTATTTTGGAATCACATATAGCTATAAATATATTGATCAATCGATCAATAGATAGATAAATCTTTTCTACATGTGTATTTAAAACTTACTATAAATTTATACAGCAATAAAACTAGCACCATTTCCAAATTATATATTCAATACTTTAAGGCAAAGGAATAATTTGCTGTATTATGCTTTTACATCTTTTAAAAGGAAGGAGTATTTCAATTCTAAGACATATCACACATAACTCAAATATCAAATATTTCTTTTTCTGTCATGGAAGATATTTAAGGTTAATTATTAGTTACAAAGCAATTGACATACCATTAAGAGTTGGCGTGATGGATAACGAAGATCTTCACTTACAAAAAGACCCAAAGTTGTGAGGATAACTAAAAAATGATTTGTTAAAACCATATCCACCACTGAAAGGTCTGCATGTTCTAAAAGAAGAAATGATACCATTGGTTAAAAAGGAAGAAAAAAAGTGAGCTCCTTAGCAAAGCAAAGACATTTTATAAATACCAGTCAAGTGTTGATATTAATATAAGTGCAATGCTGAAGATGAAGGCACTGTTGGAGGAATTACCTTCTTGAAGGTGAGAATAGACAGTATCTGTCAAGTTATACCATGTAGTATCATGATAATTCCAAAATCCAGAAAAGGTTAGGCCTATGTAAACACCTACCACGAAAGAAAAGGAAAATTAAGGCTAGATAACTTTACAAAGCTAGTCACTCAATTCTGCAGTACTAGGCCTTCCCAGGCAAGAGCCTGAATCTGTTCTATCTTCCAACCCATTCTCCTCTCCCACGCCAACCCCCCTCCCTTCTGTTTGATTCTCATTTCTCCAAGCATTGGAAAGATGAAGTAACTGCAGGTTACACCACAGAATTTTATCCAACCACCTGACTGACGCCTAGAATAATTACCTCTGAAATAATATACCCTTAAAATAAATCCTCCTAATGTATTGGTTTATCCTATTAAAATATTTTCCAAGCTGTACTGTATTTTGTTTCATATTGAAAGAAATAAGAATATGCCACCCCAAAATATGCCACTTTGGCTTAAGGATTATTTTGAGCTGAAGGCAATTGAGAATCAACAGACGCAGGCTCTGCCCTCCCTTTATCTGCCTAAAAGCAGGGAATAAATTTCCCCTTGTACCAGGAAAAGAAGAGCATTTTTATCACTGGAGACGGGGGAGTAGACAACAAGACAAGTTTGCAAAGACACACCTTACCGTAATAACCCTTACCTTCCATTAGTTCCCTATATTTCCTAGTTGCAACTTCCTTACAACTTATTGCCCCTTGAAGTCCAAATCCCTTTCCTTTGTTAAAATGGTATGTGTTAATAAGTTCCTGAATTTAACCACCTGAGTTTCACTTCTTTTCTGTGAATTGTCATGCACATAAATATTAACAAAATTGTATGCCTTTTCTGAAGTTTTGCCAACAGGCATGACTGCTGGGAGCGGGAGCGGGCGGGGAACAGTATGGGGAGGCTAAAGACACTTAACAATCTAATGCATATACTTTGTTTCCAAAAGAAGAAAGTAGGGCAAATGGTATTGTGAAGTGTGTGTTGCAACTTCCAGCTCTTTTCTGTGTAGAAGAAAGTTTTATTATTGTCTACTTTTTCCAGGAAGAGAAAAACTAAAGATAACCTTAGCCTTTCTAAGCGTTAAGTCCAGTTTTATAGGTAACAGTGGGAAATTCTAAGTGGGAATGATTATAGGTGTCCAGCATGATATCACATGACCAGACTCCCGCAAAGTTTAGGGATATTTAATGGAGAAATAAGAAATAAAATAAACAAATAAACACTTTATACTGGTTAATATTTCTAGACTAAAATTAAGTTATAGGCCACTCTCTATGACAAACTGCCCACAATTGTAGGTTACAGAAGCTGATGTAGACCATTGTGAGGAGTTTGGCTTTTATTCTAATGGCAAAGGGAAGCCACTGGAGTGTTTGAAGCAGGGAAGTGATGGAATCTGATTTACACTTGAGAAGATCACTCTGGTGGCTATATGGAGGGTGGGTTGTATTGGGGCAAAAATAGAAACAGGGAGACCACTTAAGAGGCTATGAATTAGTCTAATAGAAAAACAATGTTGACTTGACATAAGATTTTAGCAGAGAAGAGAGGTGATCACATTGGGGATGGACCCTGGAGATAGCACCATTCTGGAATACTGTGAGAGTGAGAGTAGTCAAGAATGTGTCCTGAATTTCAGTTTTGACTAATTTAATACTAACTGGGATGAGAAATACTGGAAAGGAACGGATTTTGGAGGGAGATAAATCAAGAGTTCTGGATTAGGCTTGTTATATTTGAGACGCTCATTATATACCAAGAGGAAATGCAAAACAGACAACTGAACACAGAAGTGGTTTGGTCTTAAAGGGATGGTCAGCACCAGCAATACAGATTTGGGAATCGACAGCCTGAAGGTAGCATTACTGCCATCAGCCTGGATTAAATCTTCCAGAGAGAGAATGTGATTTCTTAAGGAAGGAGAGTCAAGAACAAAGCCCAGGTTCATCAACATTTAGGGATCACACCAAAAAGGAGCCCTCCTAGAAAACTAAGGATGAACTATGAAAATTAAGGTGAGAAAAGAGGAAAATAAGGATATTGGGTGAAAAAAGTGATAGGAACAATATATCAAAGTCTCGGCCGGGCGCGGTGGCTCACGCCTGTAATCCTAGCACTCTGGGAGGCTGAGGTGGGCGGATTGTTTGAGCTCAGGAGTTCGAAACCAGTCTGAGCAGGAGTGAGACCCCGTCTCTACTAAAAATAGAAAGAAATTAATCGGACAGCTAAAAATATATAGAAAAAATTAGCTGGGCATGGTGGCGCATGCCTGTAGTCCCAGCTACTCGGAAGGCTGAGGCAGGAGGATGGCTTGAGCCCAGGAGTTTGAGGTTGCTGTGAGCTAGGCTGACGCCATGGCACTCTAGCCCAGGCAACAGAGTGAGACTCTGTCTCAAAAAATAAAAAAAATAATAATAAAAAAGTCTCAATGATATCAAAGAAATGTTGGTGTGTGAGTACTAGAATAGACTGAAGGAATGGGGGCAGTGGACAGAGTGTGAGATGCTCGTGGTGAAGATTTTGGAGATGATGACATTATTAGAGATGACGAGGTCAAGATTACAACCATAGCAGTAAGATGGGGAAAAGGTCATGGGAGGAAAGGAGGCCTTAAAACTGGGTATTGCATGCATGATCCATATGGATGGTGAAGTCACCAAAAATAGGGACAAAAATCAGGGTGGAGAGGAAGGCAGGGACTCAGAGGCTAAACTCATCAATGAGTGAGTGACAAGGAGGTTACTACATGCTGGCAACCAAGTTGACTTAGAGGGAGGCAAAGTCTGAGTTCAAAAGAGCTGAGTTTCAAATGAGAAGACAGGAGTAATTATTCAGTAATAGCCCTAAGGACCAATCTCCCCCATGGGCTTTGAGATATATGACATGTGAGAGGACTAAGGGGAAAGAATGTTGTCTGGGGATGACTAGGCTACTCTTTATGGCAAGAAAGTTAAAGGACCATTTAGAGAAAAAAATATTGGTATGGGAGAGTTTTTTGATGACAGACCACAACCTGGGACTTGTGACTGGCACCGAATTGGGGGATGGTCTTGTGAGACTGAGTCTTTTATTTGTGTGTGTGTGTGTGTGTGTGTGTGTGTGTGTGTGTGTGTGTGGGAGGGCTGTGGTAACTCCAGGTAACTAGTGCCACAGTGGAATTAAATCATAGGACACCACTTGGTGTCCACAGAGAACTAGAGAATTACTTGGTGTGGAATCCATACATTTGGTGTCAGAAGTGTTGTGAATGAGAATACAGAGAAAAAACAGATGCTATTAGATATTACAGGAGCAATGGAAAATGCAAACATAATAAATAAAATAATATGATACCTTGGGAAAACAATATCCATGGCAGGAATAGCAGATGGATTAGAAACAATGAATAATCTCTGGGAGGAGTAACATTAATGGAGGGCAGAGTATAAATGAAATTAGGAGAGACACTAAAGTCACCATTAACATGGCAAAAGTCACAGCAAAAAATATACTTAGTATATCACACTTGCAAGTAGACAAGGTGGAGTGATGAAGAGTAAATAATTAAGTGATTTTAAGAAGCACTTTTACTCCACTATGGCTATGCATTTAGTTTGTGCTACCAGTTAAACATCATCATTATAAAATTCAAAAGCCACTTCCAACATTTAATAAAGCTGTAAACTTACCATCAAGTGTGGTATTCAAAATGAAGCCTAGTAGTGCTACATCGTTGGCACAGGGGCATTTTGTCACTTTGAGATCTATCACGTGTGGATATAATTTGCTGACCTCACTTTTTGGAATCATAATCCCAAGAGTCCACTGAAGAATAGGTTCTGTGGAAATCAAATTTAGGTGTTCAAGTTGTGGCAGCACTCTTGAAAATGGAATGTTGCTACCTTCCTTTAAAGGTTTTTAAAGAACTACGTAAGGAAACTATTCCATGGTTGAAGAAAGGGTATATTACTTCACTGTTCATTGGTTAAAAATAGGTCGATTCTCATTTTCCAGAGTAGAAGGAATAAAGCCTAATTCCCCTTGACAGCGGCCACAAGGTCACATTGCAGAAGAGCATATGGGATGGGAGATAAATTGCTTTGGCCGTATTTGGAAAATACCATTTGCCACAGGATCTATCCCTAGAAATGGAATTTCTGGATCACAGAATGTGCACATTTATAATTTAGAGAACAACTTCTGCACAAGAGCCTGCATATTTACTTTTTGTTCTCTTCCCCAATGCCATCAAAACAGCAGTATATATATTAATATAAAAATGAGAATAAATCCAGGGTAGCAGTGACGAACAGGGAAAGTTATCATTAGTGGCTATGAGACTTACAGGGATTTCTGGAAGATAGAAAGAAGTTGGAAGTGGGATTAACAGGAGAAACCAATCAGAGGTGAGGCACCTCCGGCCCAGCACAGGCAGAAGAGCAGCACAAGTGGCAAATAAGGTCTTTCACATGGTGAAACAGGCTTTCCAGGATTTGATGTCCTTTGGATGCCTCAGCTTTAATTCTTGCCAGAACTGCCCGCCCATTCTAGGACCTAGCTCATGGGACTTTGAGTATCCGGTTTTCTCCCAGCCCTTTTTTCAGGCCTCTATTTTGATGTCACCCTCTCTGGGAAGGTTCTGTGAAGCCCTAGAATGAGTGAGGCTCTCCTCCCAGGTGCTCCAATACGCTGCACTTCGCCGTAACTAGAAGACTAAAATTAACTCTTCCTCATGAGACTGAGGTAGATAACGGTCCTTTTGAAATAATTTAATCAGACAAGGGTTCATAAATTTTAAAACATAAAATACCACTAGTGGATATGCAAAGGATTAGAACTAGATAAAGTCAAATTTTCATGCATAAAAAATGGGAGGATTTTTTTCCCCTGAAAAAAAGTGAGAAAAGAGAGCACAGAAAGTAAGCCAGGGCAGTTTGAAAGAATACTATTGTCTGAATTTTAAAAACAGTCAAAGGACTTTTAAGAACAGAGATAGTTAATAATAAGTTCTTTAGCTATTTACACTCTACCATGTAAATCTCCTCTGTCTCCCCAAACTTTCAATAAAATCTGCTACAAACCCAAAGACTTTCTGTCATTTTTTTTTTTCACTTTGTGCGAAGCAAGAAAAGGAGTTAAGTTTACCTCTGGGTTGACATAGTGTAGGACAGGGACACCCGAAAAGGGAAAGAGACATGATTTATAACTAATTCAGTCACTCAGGAATGCAAAGAAATTTAGGAAAAAGCAGCTGACTTTTTAGGGTGTAGTACATGTCTGCAGGCCACTCACACCCAGATCTTAAAGAATAGGGAGATTTGAGCTTTCCTCTGGGACATGACTGCACTGAATTGACAATGCCCCTTTATTTCTGTAGAAGAGCCTTAAAGTCGGAGACTGTATTAAGCGTTTTAATAACAAGGGCGTGATTAAAAGTTTTGACTGCTACTGAGAAGCCAAAAAGGAGACAGAAAAGTGATCAATATGAAGGTCACTGGTGACTGTGATGAAGGGCAGTTTGAGTGGAGTGGCGGAGACAGAAACTGACCAGTGGTTTGGGGTGAGGATTGGGGCAAGATGAAGAAGTAGGGGCAAGATTTTCAAACATCTCTTTTGAGTCTAGTAGTGAATAAAGATTTCTTCTAGCCTTAACCCTTGATTCCCATGTCCCAATGCTTGTTCCTCATGTCTGCAGCATTTCAGTGAACGATATCATGCTCGACTTGACTTGCTACTGCTGTTTTCTTCCCCACCCCCACCCCTGGTCCACCAGGAAGCCATAGCAGCTCTACTTCCAAAATGTACTCTGAAGGCTCTACTTCTCACCGTCTCATGCTAACACCACAGTCCAAGTACCCCAGGCCATCTCCTGAGTGGACATTGCAGCAGCTGCTACCAATTTCATTCATGCTATCCTTCCTCAAGAGTCAGTTCTCTAAACACAGCCAAAGTGATCTTTTTTTAGGGAGGATAAATCATAATTTATCAGTTTTCTGCTGAAAACACCCTAATGGCTTTAAATTATAATTACGATCAAGTCCACACTTTTTACCATGATCCCTGCCAGCCTCTCCTAACTCATTACGCATCATTTTGTCTGTCACTGACTATGCTTCAGCAACACTGATCTCCTTTCAGTTTCTCAAACAGATCAATCTCATTTCTGCATCTGGGTCTTTCAAGCATTTGTGAAGCTCTTTGCTGCCATTATACCTCTGTATATTCTACATAAATATAATTTAATATTTTAGTGCAGTTTATAATAGTCTGGGTATATCTCAATATGTAAATGATTCAAATTTCAGATTTTTAAAAAAAAATTTAAGTAACAATTTTATATTGTTATTTTAGTACTTAAAAATAGCATAGGATGTCAAAATACCAGAGAGTCCCAAAGCCTGGATTGCAATTATTATTGCATAATTGACTCACTTTTAAAAATTTTTTGAAACTATGAAAAAAATCTACAAGTACATTTTCTTATTTTTGTTTCAGATATTTTAATTTTGGTTTTAAATTTTGCTCCTCTCCCTAGTCCCATCCCAAGTTCTCCATAGATGCATAAAATTGCTGTGTATATTTCTAGTCTATGTTTTTATATTTTCTTCAATATGTATGTATGCATGAAGACTATATAGCATTGTTTTGTGTACTTTCTGAATTTTAGATAAATACTCTCTTACTCTATTCTGCAACTTGATTTTTCTTTTCTTTTTTTTTCTGCCTCAGTTGCTTGAATCAGAATGAAACTTGGCTTTTCACTCCATGTTTTTGAGTTCTGTTTTTGATGGTATATATATGGTTCTATTCCCTTAATTTTAATAGAATATATGAGTTTTCAAGATGGCTGGCTAAAGGCAGCTAGTGTTCATGTCTTCTTCAGAGAGCAATCAGGATATTGATCAAATACCCATATTTCAAATAGATCATCAGAGAAAAAATGCTTGAAGGTAACAGAGAGGTGACAGGGAGACCCTGAGGGTGAAGGTAGAAGCTGGACTTCTAGCACAGAGCCACTGAGAGCCTTCAGTGGCCCCTGGACCTGGATCCAGGGAAGGGGGCTTGGCTGACTCTTACCTGCAAGTGCCACCTACTGACCTGGGTGTTAAACTGGACATGCCAATATAATTCATACTGTTAGAAGTACATAGAGCCATGAAAAGAGAGATTTCAGAGACCTCCATCTCCCCTTCTCGGTACGAGGCCAGGAATCTACCCACACACATAGTATACAACTGCTACAGCCTACAAATACTAGCAAGTGAGAAAAAAATGAGAAAAAACCACACTAAGGCTCTCTATAACCAAAGTACTCATTCAGAACCTAGCCCCCGCAAAAGTACCCATAAGTAAAGCCAAAGGTCCATATCCAATATATGCTACAGTCACACCCTCAAGCAGGAAGGGAAAAAAGTTCTATCTAAACAAAAGAAAATTCAAAAACAAGAAATGACAGCCTCTCCAGATGAGAAGGAATCAGTGCAAGAACTCTGGAAGTGATAAAACAGAGTGTGATGACCCCCCAAAAGGATCACGCTAGCTTTCTAGCAAACAATGGATCCAAACCAAAATGAAAATACTGAAATGACAGATAAAGAATTCAAAATATGGATTGTAAGGAAGCTCAATAAGATCCAAGAGAAAATCGACTAAAAAAACCCAGAAAAATAATTCAGGAAATGAATGAAAAATGTCTTAAATAGATAGATAGATTTTTACAAAACCAAACAGAACTTCTGGAAATGAAAAATTCATTTAGGGAAATACAAAATAAAATGGAAAGTTGTAAGAATAGACTAGACCCAGCAGAAGTAAGAATTTCAGAGCTTGAAGACAAGTCTTTCGAATTATTCCAGCCAGTCAAATATAAAGAAAAAAAGAATTGGATGAACAAAGGCTCTAAGAAGATACTCAGAAGTGGGGACACGGTGGGAGGGTGGCGAGGGATGAAAAATTATCCATTGGGTATAACGTACACTATTCGGGTGCCTGGTACACTAAAAGCCCTGACTTCACCGCTACGCAATTCATCCACGTAACAGAAAAAAAAAATTTATAACCCTTAAATCTATTGAAATAATAAAGAAATAATAGATTGAAACAGCTAAAATAAACCTAAACGATAGAAATTCTGTATCATAAACGGTCTATGTCGTTCAAAAATTTCACTATCAAGAAAGCAAAAGAAAGGCTGAAGAGCTTTTGAAGATTTAAGAAGTCTAAAGAGACACGAAAATTAAATGCATTTTGATTCTGGATTGGATTCTGGACAAGAAAATTATACCTATAGAAGTCATTGTTGGGACTATTGTCTAACTTTAAATATGAACTGCATGTTAGGTTATACTATTATTTCAGTGTTAAATGCCTTGATCTTGGTTAGAATACTATAGTTATACAATAAAATATCTTTTTTCTCAGGGAAAAACCCCAGAATATACCAACATGTATTTTCCTGTTACCCTATTTATAGACATTTAAGTTGTTTTCAGTTCTTTTTTATTATAAACAATGCTGCATTAAAGAGGTTTGTACATGTCTGTTAGGCACATATACAATCATATTCCTTTAAGGCAGTTCTCAATCCTCACTGTATATCAGAATCACCTGAAAAGATTTTCTAAAACTACAGATGCCTGGCCTTACTAATAGAGATCAGATTTTAATTGGTGTATAATAGAGTTGAGACATCCTTACATTTTTTAAAGCTCTTCAGGTGATTCTTTCCATAAAATGTAATATTTATTTATTTTTAATCTGCATTTTATATAGCATCATATCCAAGTGGGACTAGAACAATAAAAGCAAAAAGGCAGGTGAGGATAGTGAGAATAAATACAAGACCCAGAACTGAGGATTAAAAAAAATTTATACTACAGTTCTACAGGTGATTAAAAATTGGGCTATACATTTCCTATCAGACAACTGAAAAAGAGAAGCCTATTAGTTATATTACTCTGTGTTTACAAACTTAAAACAACTAATTTTTAATAATAAGAAAAACCCAAGTGTTATTACTAAGACTAGGCAAGAATTTTTACTGGTAGTCCTCATAAAGAAGACTGTGGTGCAATGAACAATATCTAACTAAGATGCATCTAAGATACAAAAACTAACTTTATAAAGCCATTGTTAAACTAACTTTATAAAGACCCCCAATGTGGCCAGAGTAAAAGAGAAATTACCATATTTCTATAGCACTCTTTACAGACCTCTATTAACGATTACCTACATGTATTTAATTCTTTTTCTGCCCCATCAAGGGTCAGGATTATCTCTTAATTATTTATTTTTTATCTCTAGGACTTAGTACAGAGTCAGGCGTATAGTAAATGTCAAAGGTTTTTGAAAGAATATATGAGTTTCATTTTACTTTTGTCTGCTGGCATTTACCTCGAATACTATCCAATAGGGTTCCTTCGGTAGCATAAATATTTAATCCATGATGTAAAGTGATCCTTACTAACCATTCTTCTACAGCTGCAATGTCTGTTTGAAAACAAAAGACAAATAATCAACTATTTTTTCATATGTCATGTTGGTGAAATTTAAGGATATATGAACATTACCAACAATGATAATCTTTTCCTTTCCAACCACCTTGACTGCCTTTGTATGTCAGGTTTCCTGTGTTATCCCTATAAACATTTTGCTGATAAAATAATGAAAAAGAAATTATGAAGTGATCTCACCACTATAGCAACGAATACTAATATTTTAGATCATAATTTTTCTCCTAGAACTGTTGTGGCATGATAAAAAGCAAATTCTGACACTTCTTGGGAAGTGGGATAATATTCTTGAAAAGCAGACAATGATTAATTAAAATATATAGTGTAAACCCTATGGTGAACACTAAAAAAATGTTTAAGGTATAAATAATAAGCCAATAGTGGAGATAAAATGGAATCATAAAATAATTAGTATGAATGAAGACAACAAAGAGAAAAAAAAGTAAAACAGAAGAGATGGAACAAATAGAAAATCACCTGTAAGGGGGTAGATTTCATTACAACCATCCATATGAACAATTACATTAATGTAAATGGTCTGAAAATATCAACTAAAAAGACAGATATCTAGATTAGATGTAAAAATCAAGACTGAACTATATGCTATTTTTAAGAAACCCACTTTAAAATGTAAGAACGTAGATGGGTTAAAAGGAAAAGAATGGGTGGGGCCTGGGGAAGCCATCAGCAGCACAGCAGCAGCTTTAGCCTGGGAACTGCTGAAGTGGCTGCACCTACAGGCCGAAGCTGAGGCTGAAACTGAAACTGGAGTGTGCTCATGAAGAACATGGTTTGACTGCACAGGTCCTCATGTCCACTCAGGCAGGTAGGCGGATCTGTGCACTGCCCTGGTGAGGCTATGGCTATACCAGTGGCTAGTGAAGCAGCTGGTACCCAAGCAGACGAGGTGCTATTTGTGCCTCTTGCTGTCACTGCTCTCCATCAAGCAGTTCCTAGAATTTGGGAGAGAGATGGTGTGAAAGAACATCATATATGATTCTACAAAAGGAGATTTCTGTGCTACTGGCTAACATAGTGAGGGAAGTCAGTTTTCTGACGGATAATTTGCTTAACTGGCCTTCAGTGAGACTGGCTTAAAGTTGGTATATTCAGAACTTTCTTGAACTTTTAGAATAAGAAAATAAGAGCCCTGAGGATCCACAGATCTTGGATAACTTTCCGTAAGTCCTGTTTTAAGCCACAAATAAAAGCAATGATGTGGTTCCCATAGTGGTACATGGAATGATTAAATATAAGGAAAAGTATGTGTTTGATCCTTTCATCAGCGATAACATCCAATATTTTCGGGATTTGTTTTATACCAGCTGTATTTCTTCCCACGTGCTTATTAATCAGCACACACTTTTGTTTGGTAGTGACACTATCCTTGCTCATCCTAAACACATAGGAAGCATTGATCTCACGTGTAATGTGGCTGATATCATGAAAGATGTATATGAAACAGCCAAGAGGCTGTGTGAACAGTATTTAACTGGTAGCTCCAGAGCTGGAAACTGAAGAGTTCAACAGCAAAGATTCAGACAAATCTACTCAGGTAGTTTATGTGCCTAGACATCTGTTTCACATACTATTTAAGAATTCAGTGAGAACAACAGTAGCACTACATGGAGATAGATAGGAGAGATATTTGGCTGTTGAAATCCTTGTTACTTTGAGTAAAAAACATTTATCCACTAAGTGACCAAGATGATGGTGTCTCACATTGAAAAGGTATCTTTTTAAAATCACATGTATTTGCTTCCTCATAGACATAGCCCTGAGCCTAAAAGATCTGCCCCATAGCTGGATTTGGTTAAAATTTGCCATTTTTCATCTGTATGCTAGATATTTTCAAGGAGATCTAAAACTATTTGATAGAATGTATGGGTACTGATGCTATCATTTATTTAAAGGCACTTTTTAAGTGAATCATTTGAGAGACTTTCAGTTTTTTTTTTTTTTATTTTTTTTTTTACTTTTTATATCTTTGCAGTGACTTGGAAGAAAGACTTGCAGTTTTTAATAAGTCTGTTTGGCATCATTACAAAACCACATCTGAAGCTGCCGAGATGATTGGTACAATCCCAGCAGTAAACCCAGAGATACTTCAAAATACAAGACTAAGCAGGAAAAGATACAGACTAATAGAAATTTCTAATACTCTCTATAAAGAAAGTTTGTCTTTTATAAGTCAATCAGAGAAAACTCCTTTCCTCTACCAACTCTTGAGCAAGGCACCATAGTGATCCCAGTGCTTGAATGTTTATTTTCTTCATGTCAGCTGGATATTTCCATGGATCCCTTCCTATAGGCTCCCATTAAAGTAGTTACTTGAGTAATTTTTCATCATACCTTGCTGCAGTGTTGTTAGTGAAACAGACAAGCAGCTCTTGGAATTCGATTTTTCTCCCCTTTCCATCTGTATATATACAGTAGCATATAATGCTACACTGCTGCATAACACTTAATAGTAGACTCCATAAGAAAATAATGTTATATATACAGCCTTAAGATGAATGATTCTTTTTCAGTAAAATTAATTTGTGCCCAAACTTCTCAACACTACAATTTCCAAGTTCTAGAAAATGAGTTTACTTTAAATAAAGGATAATATTAATGTTATGTATGTCAGAACAATCTATAATAGGATTGTCAGATAAATTACAAGAAGCCCAATTAAATTTGAATTTGAATTACAAATAAATTTTAATAAGCACGTCACCAATACTACATGGAACATTTACATAGGATAACAAATAATTTTTAATATAATAAGTGTTTTTTATTTGCTAAATTTGTTAATTCAGACCTATGAGTAAAAGCAGTAATTCAGATCACTCTTACCTGTGTTTTGTGTGATGTTTTCTCTAGGAATATCAATCAACCAGAAAACCCGGTCGCTAAACTTGAATAAAGAAGACATCAGAAAACAATGTTTCACAATGTTAATAGCAACACTGATATTGTCATATTCTACTCTATCTTTTAAAAAAATTAAACAAAAGCATATACCCTTTACCTAGCAACTTCACTGTTAGGAATTATTCCTATAGTATACTCACATATGTATGAAATAAAGTGTATTCATGGATATTTTTGCATCATTGTTTGTGATAGCAGAAGATTGGAAATGATGAAAATGTTCATGAGTTATCTATAATAATATAGCCACATAATGGAATACCATACAACCAAGGTCAGGTAGCACAAAGCTGAAGTATTACTGGTCTAATGTGTCAGAGACAGAGCTTGGGGTTGGCAGAGGATTTGGGAAGTTAAGAGGAAAATCCCAGGAGTAAGGAAACTGCAAGAATGATGAGTTCTAAGATTTAAATATAAACTCTGCCCAAATACTTGGGCAATACAGATGCAGAGGACATCCCTAGAAGACCAGTTTTTAAAAATCAGCAGTAGAAACTAAAAGAACAGAAATAGCAGCTGCCAAAATCACAAGTGAGACAGTTGGCAGTTTTTGCCAAGTAAAGTTATCTGCCCTTTAGAATAACAGTAAGAACAGCAATTTCTCAGAAGGACATAACAGAACACAGAGTTGCTACAGCTTATAATCTTCAATGTCAATTTTCAACCAAAAACAAGACATGAAAAGAAACAGGAAAGTGTAACAGAACTGAGAATCCACATATAAAACCGTCCTCATATAGCCATCTGATCTTTGATGAAGCAGACAAAAACATACACTGGGGAAAAGAGTCCTTATTCAATAAATGGTGCTGGGAAAATTGGATAGCCACATGTAGAAGACTGAAACAGGATCCACACCTCTTACCTCTCACAGAAATCAATGCGTGATGGATAACAGACTTAAACCTAAGGCATGAAACTATAAGAATTCTAGAAGAAAATGTTGGAAAAACTCTTATAGACATCGGCCTAGGGAAAGAATTTATGAATAAGACCCCAAAGGCAATCACGACAACAAAAATAAATAAATAAATGGGACCTGATCAAATTAAAAAGCTTCTGCGCAGCCAAGGAAACTAGTACAAGAGGAAACAGAAAACCTACAAAGTGGGAGAAAATATTTCCATGCTACAAATCCGATAAAGGGCTGATAACTAGAATCTATATAGAACTCAGGAAAATCAGCAAGAAAAAAATCAAACAACCCCATTAAAAAGTGGGCAAAGGACATGAACAGAAACTTTTCAAAAGAAGACAGACTAATGGCCAAAAAACATATGAAAAAATGCTCAACATCTCTAATCATCAGGGAAATGCAAATCAAAACCACAATGAGATATCACTAAATTCCAGTGAGAATGGCTTTTATCAAAAGGTCCCAAAACAACAAATATTGGCATGGATGCAGAGAGACAGGAACACTCATACACTGCTGGTGGGACTGCAAACCAGTACAACCTCTATGGAAAGTAATATGGAGATACCTCAAAGAGCTAAAAGTAAAACTACAATTTGATCCAGCAATCCCATTACTGGGAATCTACCCAAAGGGAAAAAAGACATTCTGTAAAAGAGACATCTGCACTAGAATGTTTATAGCAGCACAATTCACAATTGCAAAGATGTGGAAACAACCACGTGCCCATCAATACATTAATGGATTAATGAAATGTGGTATATGTATACCATGGAGTACTACTCAGCCACAAAAAACAATGGTGATCTAGCACTTCTTGTATTACCCTTGATAGAGCTGGAGCCCATTCTACTAAGTGAAGTATCACAAGAATGGAAAAACAAGCACCACTTGTACTCACCATCAAATTGGTATTAATTGATCAACACTTACATGCATATATAGTAGTAGCATTCATCAGGTGTCAGGCAGGTGGCGGGGAGGAGGGGATGGGTATATTCACACCTAATGGGTGTGGCGTGCACCATCTGGGGGATGGACATGCTTGTAGTTCTGACTCGGGCAGGGAAAAGGCAATATATGTAACCAAAACATTTGTACCCCTGTAATATGCTAAAATAAAAAAATATATATATGTATATATTAAGATGGTAATACCACTCAAATTTATCTACAGATTCAACACAATCCCTAATGGAATCTCAGATGGCTACTTTGTAGAAATTGACAAGCTTATCCTAAAATTCATATGGAAACTCATGGGACCCACACTAGCAAAAGCAATCTTGGAATAAAAAGAACAAACTTGGAGGACTTACGCTTCCTGATATTGTTACAAAGCAACAATATCAAGTCAATATGATACTAGCAAAAGAATAGACATGTGGATCGATGCAATAGAATTGAGAATCCAGAAATAAACTCTCACATTTATGGTCAACTTATTTTGAACAAAAGTGCCAAAATGATTCAACAGAAAAAGAATAAGTCTTTTCTATAAATGGTGTTAGGACACCTGAATATCCACCTACAAGAGAAGGAATATGGACCTCTACCTCACATCCTACACAAAAATGAACTCAAAATGGATCAAAGACCTAAATGTAAAAGCTAAAATTATAAACCTCCTAGAACAAGACATAGGATAAATTTTCATGACCTTGGATCAGGCAATGGTTTTCTACATATGACACCAAAAGCAC
This sequence comes from Indri indri, assembly GCA_004363605.1. Classification (NCBI taxonomy): domain Eukaryota; kingdom Metazoa; phylum Chordata; class Mammalia; order Primates; family Indriidae; genus Indri; species Indri indri. The sequence goes on along the minus strand of RJWJ010021725.1, from coordinate 1,641 downwards.
AAACAGAATTAAAAATGGATAAAATGGACTTCCATCAAAAAAATTTTATACATCAAAGGACACTATCAAGAAAGTGAAAAGATAACCCACAAAATGGGAGAGAATATTTGCAAATCATGTCTGATAAGGAACTTCTATCTAGACTATATAAAGAACTTTTACAACTCAATAATAAAAAGACAAATAACCCAATTAAAATGGGCAAAGAATCTGCATAGGTATTTCCCCAAAGATATTCAAGTGACCAGTAAGTACATGAAAAGATACTCAACATCGTTAGTCATTAGGAAAATACAAATCAAAACCATAATGAGATAGCACTTTATACCTACTAATATCCATACTAGGATATGGCTATTACAAAAAAGACAGATGAAAAAAGTGTTGGTGAGGATGTGGAGAAATTGGAACCTTAATAAACTGCTGGTGGGAATGTAAAATAGCATAACCACTTCAGAGAACAGTCTGGTAGTTCCTCAAAAAGTTAAAGATGGAGTTACCACATGACTCTGCAATTCCATTCCTAGCTATGTATCTAAGAGAAATGAAAACATATTTTTGCACAAAAACCTTTACATAAATGTTCACAGCAACATTACTCAAAATAGCCAAAAAGTGGAACAACCCAAATGTTCAACTGATAAATGGATAAACAAAATGTGTTATCTATACAATGGGATATTACTCAGCCATAAAAAGGAATGCAGTACTGATGTGTGCCACAGCAGGGATGGACCTTGAACACATTATCCTAACTGAAAGAAGACAGTCACAAACACTACATATTATACTTCATTTACATAAAATGTTCAGAATAGGCGAATCTATAGAGATAGAAGATCAGTGGTCTCCTAGGGCTGGGGAGTAGAGTGGACAATGGGGAGTGACTGTTAATAGTTATGGGCTGTCTTTTCAGGGTAATTAAAATTAGATATAGAGTTAGATATAGAATTAGATAATAGTGATGTTTGCACAACTCTATGAATACACTAAAATCATTCAATTTTATACTTTAAATAGGTGAATTGTATGGTATATGAATTATATCTTAATAAAGTAGTTCAAAAACATAAAGACACTTTCAAGGGGGAAAAAAGCCCAGAGAATTCATTGCCAGCAGATCTGCACTGGTATGAAGTGCTAGAAGAAGTTCTTCAAGTTGAAGGAAAGTGACACCAGATGGCAACTTGTAGCTGCAGCAAAGAATAAAGAACAGTATAAATAGTAAATGTGTAGGTAAATGAGACAAAAAGTATTTTTTCTTCTTTTAATTTCTTTAAAAATATATGACTGTATAAGGCAAAAAGTATAACACTGTATTATTGGGTTTAAAACATACATAGATGTAATATTAGTGAACTACCTATTTTTTAAGAAAACGTCCTATAAAGAAGAAGAGTATATGGCCGGGCGCGCGGTGGCTCATGCCTGTAATCCTAGCACTCTGGGAGACCGAGGCGGGCGGATCGTCCTGAGCTCAGGAGTTGGAGACCAGCCTGAGCAAGAGCGAGACCCCGTTTCTACCAAAAATAGAAAGAAATTAATTGGACAGCTAAAAATATATATAGAAAAAATTAGCTGGGCATGGTGGCACATGCCTGTAGTCCCAGCTACTTGGGAGGCTGAGACAGTAGGATTGCT
>RJWJ010021724.1:0-27593 GCA_004363605.1 Indri indri | reverse complement strand
TGAAAAAAAAAAGTCATGATTCTCTCACAGCAAGAAATTAAAAAGTTGAATAAAAAAGGGACAGTGAAGTGTGAGAAGCAAATGCTGACAGCTAAATTGCCCTTCAAGTAAAGGGAGATAATTCTCCTGCCTGGATGAGGGAGTATTCATGCCAGAGCTCAAATTTGAAATTCCAATGGCCCTATATAGGCCTTCAGACCATTATTCACTTTCCTGTATCCAGTTATCAGATCTTTCTTGGTTGCAATACATGTTTGGATACATTCAGCCAGAGGCTTTTTGGATGATGAGCACTTTTCCACAAAGCAGAAAAAATAAACACGATATGGCTGCTGCCTATTTTAGGAACCCCATACAGCTGCTTTTGGACAGGGGCTGCCCACCTCTGGAGACCAGCTTCCCCTTTGAAAGGGTGTTCGGCTCATCTGGAGACCAGCTTTATAAATCAATTACAAAATTCAAATCTCATTCTGACACTCACTTCGGCCGAGTCAGAAAGGAAAGGGAGAAAATTTTAATGACTCTGGAAACTTCCATATGCGTAAAAGCCGTAACAAGCAAATATTCATTTTCTTTCTTGGCAGATGACTCTGGTAATTAAGGTAAACTACTAATAACCCTTTTCAGAGTGCAGGATAGATTGTTCCCAAACATATTGAGAGGAATCACATTGAGCAGCTTGAAGCCCAGACAGATCCTTAGAGACAGCCCTGCCAAGAACAGACTTTCCCACAAGGAAAAAACAAACCTGGAGGCATCAAAACCCCTGAGTCTGTACCAAGGTTTTAATCTGCCTGACATGTCCTGTGATAGAACCCTTTATGATAATTTGCTTGTGTTCCAACTCTTCTCGAAAGTTGATACACATTTGCCCAATGCTTTTTTAAAGCAGGTGTTTTAATGACCACATTTGCCAATTTTAAGCAATGGTTGGCATAGTTTTGCTGCCAAGGGCCAGATGATCAGTATTTTCAGCCTCTCTGGCTGTATAATCTCTTCATATAGCAGATTAGTCATATAGCAACTATCGACTCTGCCATTGTAGGGAGGAACAGCCACAGACAAAAGTAAACAAATGAGTATGACTATGTTCTAATAAAATTTTATTTATAGAAACAAGCGGTGGGCCATATTTGGCACAGGGGCTGTAATTTCCTGATCCCTGCTTTTGAAGATAAGGTAATAGAGTATGACACAGAGCAAGCCAGTGGCTTCCTCTCCCCAGGGTACAAACTTCCTTGTACCTGACATGAGCTGTATCACCTGGGGAAGCTGAGTTCAGCCTATGGGGAAAACAATCCATTTTGAAAGTCTAGGTTTCCCGAGCCCTCCAACGGCTATGACACATCACACCATTATTTAGTCTCTCACTCATTTACAATGAGTCACTGCTTGATTTGCAAGATTTCCTACTTCGGTGATAATACTGAGAGCCCACTAATATTAGTCACAGCAAGAAGCTGCCCCTAAAACAGGGAGAGGAAATTACTTTGCAGTTTTAATTTCAGACTATGAACTAAAATGACTATACATCAAATGGTTTTAAATGCTGCCTTTGGTACTAACACAAACACGAATCATCACTTTCAAGTTATATCATTCTCAGAGGCAGAAAATTGTCTGGAGTCTTGAATTAAAAAACTTGCCCAGATATGCCGTGAAATGGAGAGGGCTTTGGACTCAGACAGACCTGGGTTCTGACCCCTGCTCTACCATCCGTTGAACCTTGATGAGTCGTTCAACCTCTCTGAGTTTTTTCCCTGTTCACACAATAATGCAATAAGCCCTGCCCTGACTCTCTCTCTGCCTCACAGGGTTGTTGTCCAGGAATTAGGGTGTTGGGGGCAGAGGGTTGTAAAATGAGACCATGGCTGAGGAATCGCTTTGTCTATTGTACAGTGCTCCTCACACAGGAAGGGTTATAATTTTTAAGACTGGAACTGGCCACTAGAGTCGAGAACATTGATTAATCACTTCCTCTCTATTTACACTGCATCCTTTGTGCCTCTGGTGTGATCCTCTGAGCAGATTTACCTGCTGAAAATTCATCTGGTCTGCAAATTAAGTTCATCAAGGAGCATCTTTGTGAATAAATATTGATACTGAGACACATTGGAACTCACGCTTCCTGCCCCATTTCATGTCTTCAGCTCTTAGGGCAAAAATGACTGAATAAATCCAGAGATAGAAAGATGGACAAGCAGCTAGCCGGTGCATGCTCCATGGGGGAGTCACTCTTCCCTCTTTGAACTCTCCTGTCTTTCTCGTACATTCTACCATGGAAATCTGCAGAAAAAAATGGTGCACCCCACCATTCTTTTGGGGGCAGACTTCTCCTTAGACCTGCCATTCTTCCCCTGAGAAGATTTTTCTCCTCAACTTAATACATCCCCGTCTTGATTTTTTCCACCTCTCCTGATTATATTGGTGCTCACAAAAAATTAATTTATTTCCTGCCCTGGCATCATGCACTTGCAGTAGTCAGAGGCACTTACTCAGTCTGAGACAGGCCCCGGGGATGAAGCAGCATTTACCAAGAACATTCTGTAGAAGAGACAATGCAATTTAAATGGGGTAAAAGGTGGGGTGCCGATCCTGTTTCTGGTTGATAGAAACAATATTGTCAAGGTATCCATTTCTTACCCAATTAATTTCATTTCTATTATTTATATAATTCCCAATCAAATTTCAATTTGGGGAGGAGGAGATTTGTTTTATAAACCTTGACAAGATTGGGCTAAAGTTCATGTGGATGAATACACAGATGAAACTAGCTAAGGCAAGTTTTAACCTGAAGAGTGATGAACAGGCACATGCTTTACCTAACATCTCTAGTTTTAAAACTGTACTTACATATCATACAAGATAAAATTTGAAAGCCAGATCAATGGAAATAATTTCACACTGAAACAGATTCTAGTGTATTTGTGTTAAAGGATGAAAGCTATATAGTAAAGGTAAAAGGATAAAGAATAAGGATTAAAAGCCACCTCCTACAGGAAGCCTTCCTTGGTTATCTCAGTACCGAATTAAATGTCCCTTTGGTAATCATACATCATTCTGTGAATGCTTCTTTTTCTTTACATATTAAAATACTCCATACATACAATTGAGCACAAAGCATAAGGGTATATCTCAATGAATTCTCACAGAGCAAACACTATGCAGCCAGCACCTGGTCAAGGAACAAAACACCACCAGAATCCCTGAAGCTGCCTCATCCCCCTTCCAAAGAAAATCCCCAGCACCGAGGTCTCTCTGATGGTCACTATTATCCTGACTTCCAACACAGAGATTAGTTTCACCTATTTTTGAGCTGTCTACAAATGGACTCATAGAGGACATATTCTTTTGTGCCTGGCTTCTTTGGGTCAACATTAATTTTGTAAGATTCATCCTTGTGGTTGGAGCTCATTTTTTTTTCTTCTTACTGTACAGTATTCCATTATGTAAATATGCCATGCTATATTTTTCTAATCTATGGTAGACGGACATTTGCCTTACTTCCATTTGGGAGCTATGTGTTGCTGTGAACTGTCTTATGCATTTCTTTTGGATGAAGATGTGTGCACATTTCTGTTGATAGGTGCCTGATAGTGCAGGTACTTGGTCATAAGGCTTTAGCAGACAATGCCAAACAGCTTTTCAGATTGGCTGTTCCAATTTGCATGCCCACAAGAGTTTCTTTTACTACAGACTGAGTGTTTATGTCCCCTCAAAATTCACATGTTGAAATCTAATCCCCAATGTGATGGTACTTGGAGGTGGGGCCTTCCTCATGAATGGGATTAATGCCCTTATAAAAGAAACCCCAGAGAGTTCCCTGTACCCCTTCTGCCACGTGAGGACGTAATGAAAGATGGCTGACCATGAACCAGGAAGCAAACCCTTGCCAGACACTGAATCTGCCAGCAACTTGCTCTTGGACTTCCAGACTTCATAACTGTGAGAAATAAATGTCTGTGGTTTATAAGGCACCTCATCTACGGTACTTTGTTACAGCAGCCTGAACTAAGGGACCTTTGCTCCACATCCTCACCAACACTTGGTACTGTTTCATTTTAGTCATTTGGGTGGGTGACGTGGGAACATAAGTACGCTGTCATGCTTCATCTGTTTACTTGTCTCTCTCCCTTACAAGCTTTCAGGCATTTATTCTACAAACTAAGAAACTAAAGTCCAGAGAGGTTGAATAATATGCCCAAGGTCACAAGTCTGTAAATATTCTTTATGGAATAGAAATCCCTGATGGGTGATGTTCTTAGAATCTGAAGGCAGTCTGCCATCTTTTAAGAGTTGAAAACTTGGTTCCGGATAATTCATGCAACTTGCTCATGTAACCGAAGAGTTGCTGAGACACACACATGTGTGCATACATGTGAGCACACACACACAGATACACACATTTGGCATTTCTGACTGGAACGTTTAATTTGGAAACACAGTGCTATTAGCTAAATGATGCTGCAACCAACAGCCACTCGTCTCTCCTTTATCTCCCTTTGGTTAAATGTTTTGAAATGAGTTTCAAATGGGGTTGGCTCAAATGACAGCTCTTCATTTCACCTTGTTTCTGTAGATGCCATTTGTGGGAATGTTTTATGGTTCTGTTAATTACCTGTGTCAAGAGGTTATTTTACTGTTTCTAGAGAAGTAAAGTTTTAAGTGTAAATATTCTGAGGCAGCAAATTTCTTCGGCAAACTAAAATTAGTTGTTCTTAAATATGAATCAATGCCTGTATTTTTTAAATTGCATTATTTCAGTTATTACTAATATTCTAAAACATTTTGCAGGCACGGTTCTATGCATGAAAGAACTGAGGCAGACGCTGCACTTCCAAAGCAGGCTGGAAGTGCAAAATACGTGTGCTCTGGCATTTAGACAACACCTTTAGCTTCTCTGGACCTCAGTTTTCTCACCTCCAAAATGGGAGATTATAACACTAGCCATCCACTATTTTTCTTAGGAGGTTAAATAGAACATTGCATAAAAAGATCTGACAGTAAGAAATGCACAAGGATTGCCTGGTGACAGTTGCACGCTGAGGAATTCTGTCGGGACGATGAATGGCTTAAAGAGCTGATAGCGTATGGCTGAGAGTTTAGGTCCTGGAGCCGTACTGCCTGGGTGTATATTCTGACTTCACCAGTTACTGGCTGTGTTGCTTTGGGTAAATCACTCAAACCCTCTGTGCCTTGGCATCTGTGTCTGTAAAATGGGTACCAGTTTCATGGTGTCGTGAAGACAGAATAAGACAATCCAAGACACCTGCTTAGAACAGAACCCAACACATAGTTGAGTGAATAATAAATGTTAGCTGCACACAGGTGTGGATTTGCCCTGGGGATGATCATTTACATACCTTTATGGCCTGACGGTATAGAAATAAGGCTGATTTCCTTTGTTGCATTTCACTTGTCCCAATCCAGGCACCACCCTTTCTGTCTAATTTTTCTTCTGCCATGTTCCCTGAAATGAAAAATAAACACCTTAATTATGAATAAAAATGGAATGTTTCTCTCCTAGTTGTCAATAAAAATGATTTTTTTTTCCTGATGGGAGAAAAAAAATACTCTTTAGCCTTCCTGGCGAATCCCAGTGTCAGAGTCTTGCTGTGCTCAGCATGAAGGGCTTGGCACTTGCTAAGAAGCGTGATGTGTATGCGCTTCAGCAGCTCTGAGCACAGCAGGGCCTCCACGCTCAATATTCTGACACGGACCAGTGCCCCACCTCAGAGCCCTTACAAAACGGGCGTCAGAGAGGACAGGCCCTGGCCACCAAGATGTTGCTTGGTGTGCCAACGCATCTCCACCCCACCACTGCCTTGCTCTAGGAGGGACATCTTAATTCCAGCATAGACAGAAATGCCCAGATTTGGGAATCAGTCAGACCTCGGTTCAAATCCTAGCTCCACCACTTGAAGTACCATGACTCAGGGTGGGTTATTCACCCTCTCTGAGCTTCAGTTTTATCATCTAAAGTGGGGGCTAAGAATGCTTACCTCAGAGGTGATTATGAAAGAACACATGAGATAAAGTAGGTAAAGCACTTCTGCCAGTAGCTGGCACGTAAGCGCTATGATTATAACTTTCCAAACCTCAGTATTAATGTATCTTTCCACGTGTGACTTGTCCAAGTCCAGTGAAAGACACGGGAAGCCTCTTAAAAGAACTGGGACTGCATCTGCCTCGTGCTCTGGGGAGCACAAAAGCAATTGGCTTTTTCAGTACCAAAAGGCCTCACATTATCAGATCCTCAGTTGGTTTGGGCCGGAGGCAATGGCCAGAGAAGGCCAAGTCTTCCTTAGAATAGCTCAGTTACCTTTCATCTTTGCTTACAAACTGGCCAGATTTCCTTCTCATGGAAGTTCACTCAAATGTCAAGAAGCAGCCAACACACATCATTATTCTGTTCTTTTTCAACCAAGTCCCCTAGAGGTACAGCCACGGGATACACACAGTCGCACTTCCAAGGTTGTTGCAGGCACATAAATAGTTTACAAATGTTTCACCACATCATAAGATGAGTCACCAACTTCCCAGCCTGCAATCTCTTTACCCCTGTTGTCCAACACTCAGCACCCGCCCAGGAAGCAAGATCACATATCTTGAGGGGTTGGAGGGGTTACAGCAGTGTTTCATTTATAGTTCCAATTCCGTATTAGAAAGGTTTCAGGTTTTAGCTGTTCTCATACAACAGGAACTGAAACACAGTGAAGGCTCTGGAGTTAGACAGTCTTGGTGCAATGCGGACTCCGCCATTTACTGCTGCGTGAGCGACCTTAGACACATCACTTAAGCACTCTGAGCTTCAATTTATCTGGGTAATGGAGATGGTAATCATAGTACCCTCCTTATGGGGTTTTTGTGAGTAATAAATGAGTTGATATACGTAAAGTGCTTGATGCCAGGAATGTGATAAGCTCTTAACAACAGATCTCATTATTACCAAACACCTATTATGTGCTGGAGATTGTGTTACTTGTTAGATCATGAATAACAGACTGCACATTGTCCCTGGCCTCATGAATTTATAGTATAGAAGCACAAGCATTAAATGTAATTACACAGATAATTGTTTATACAGCAAGAATAATTAATGCTATGAAGGAGATGCTACATATTGTTTACATCCTTGGTATAAACTAGAGCCTCTAAATTAAAAGGAGTATTGCTGAGGTGCTCTCTATTGACAAAGAACCAACATTCGTAACATTCTTCATGGAAAGTAAATCTAGAAAAAGTCAACTCTGCTTACTCATTCCATTTTATTATTTAGCGCTATAAAGTAGTTCGAATTGCATTTTCTCATCTGGATAGAGACAGGACGGTATTGTGACTAAGAACAGCTTCAGCAATCAGAATGCCTGAGTTCAAACTCAAACTCTACTATTGACCAGCTGTCAGTTTCTATACTTCCCCTACGCTTCAGTAAAATGGGAATAATAGCTCCACCACGTTGCTGGCAGGGTTAAATTAGCTGATACTCATAAATTACTTAGAATAGCGCTGAACACATAGTAAATATCAACTGACAAAATGATGTTCTCTTCGAAAGGTCAGCACGTAAAGGGTGTAGGCTAAATGTGTCATGAAGAGAGAGGGCGTCATGACATGTAACTCAGTAAAGTAGCAAAGGAAAGATAAGAGAAGCCAAAGGATTTATGTTAAAAGGATAAATGAGTAACAAAGCAGCTGTCTCAGAATGAGAGGGGTTGAGAATATTTTCCTGCATAATTTAATCTCTTTAAAGATTTGGTTAGAGCACCATAGTTTACATCAGGTTAAAACAAAAGATCACATCAGCAATTGCACAAGCTTATATGCAGTACCTTATACACAGAGCAACATTAATAAGTCAATTTAGAGAGTCTGATCAAACTGTTACTGTAAGACAAAAGAAGCAGACATTTAGGGGCAAAATTTTTAATGCAGTATGTACACAAAAACACTGCATTTTTCTATCACCAGTACTTATCTAGCAATTATAATTTTTATTTATTATTTTCAATTTTAATGATATATCCATAACATCAAATTTACCATCTTAACCATTTTTAAGCGTCCTGTCCGGTGGCATTGAGTACATTCACACTGTGGTACCATCATCACCCTCATCCATTTCCAGAGCTCTTTTCATGTTGCAAAACTGAAACTCTGTACCCGTTAAACAATAACTCCCCAATTCCATCACGATTGTAATTTTTAAATCAGATCAGTATCTGAATCAGGATCATTTTCTTTCACCTGCTTAGTTTTTATTTTTTAAAACAAAATTTGCTACAGTTTAAAAGCTTCTCAAGATTTCAAATATGATGCAGTTCATTCTGATTGAGTCATCCTTATTCACTTCAAAGTGTTTGGAGCCTGCGCCCATCTAAAGTTATGCCATCATTTTTACAACTCCAACCATAATTTGTATTTTGGAAAGTTGAACAATGGAAGAGAGTTATTTGTAAATCCAAACCAGATGATGAGGACAGAAGTTTCTAGAAGCCATCACAGGAACAGCTTATCACCTAATACCAGTCCCATTTCCATTGAAACAGGATAAGAGAGGGGAAGTTTCCTGTATACACAAAGCCCATTGACTATCTTGTGGGTCTGGGAGAATGTCCTGGTCACCCCAACCCACACCCCATAATTATGCCTTCAAACACGTTTGCCACAAGAGGCAGAATATTCTAGCTGCTATCAGAGCCCTCAGAGAGACTTCATAACATCCAGTTCAACAGATAACAAGTCACAAAGAGACACTATTCTTTGCAAATGACAATGAATTTTTCATCTCAGGCTTTCAGTGTGCAAGGACATGTATTTGGAAGGAAATGCTTTTATTATCGCTAATCAAAGAGGAGGCTTTTTTTAAAAAAAAAGCAAAATTTATCAGGAGTTTCTTCAGGACAAATGGTGTAACCCAGGGCTTTGTTCCTGGAGAATTCGTGTCTTTGAGGACAATGGAAACTGTGGCAGGATTGTGTGATTGTCCCCTACCCCGTAGGCACAAGGCAGCCCCTTACAAATGGGCTCCAACCCCGCTGTGGAGGTAGTGATGAAAATAGTCAATCACCTCACATTTACTTGGCGCCGTGCAGTTTCCCCTGGGTATCATTTCTCTGCTCTGGGCTCTGTAGGCACTGCCGTTCTGCTTGCTAACGACATTAACAGGAGTATGGCGCCTCATCTAGGAGCAGTGACCATTTTCAGCAAAAGCACTTGATCTGGAAAGCTCCAAATTCACTAAATGATACACATTCAAAGGGTTCCTTTAGAATAACCTGCTATTCATCCCAACTTTGACTTTAAAAAGAACTGAAGTAGAAATATTCTGTGTGTGTGTGTTGTGCGTGTGTTTCATCCTTGTGCGCCCTGTTTATTGATTATGCATCGAGCACTTGGACTCCTTTACCTTTTCTTACAGAAATTGGGTCAGGGCTCAGCGTAGCCTGACCAGCTCGCCTCTCAGGTGAAACCTGCCTCCTCAAGCTCTGGTAACAGTAATTTTTTTCCATCTGCTGGTCCCAAAGATTTGGTCAAAATAAAAACATCAGAAGCATCTCAGTTCAGGCAACACTCACTTGTGAAATGTTCGCTTTAATGACACAGTAATGCCGCACCCTTGGTGTGCTATTTTATTGTGAGACTTAATCAAAGGCAAAAAGAAATAAAGATGTCGGGTCTGGGTGCAGGTGTTTCTTTGTCAGAGTGTGTTCCTAGGGGAGGGAGGAGTGCGGTTTTATGCACGAAGGCTGAGCTTCCCGGGTTCTTGGTGGTTATTTTTCTGCGAGTCCAGAGGTTCGCTCTGTTTTTTGAGTGTGTGCTATAGTCCTACATATATAGACCCCAGGATCAAGAGACAAAAGGAGAGAGATTGAGAGTGAGAAGAAGAAAAAGAGAATGCGTCAGGGAGATTTATACAGTTCTGCACTGGCCCTGGGGTTATACATGTATGTTTGTGGGTTTGTGTGTGTGCATGTGTGTGTAGGATGGAGTGGGGAGTGTTTGTGTGAATGGTCTGTATATGTGCGGTATATGCGTAGTATGTGTGTGTGCATGGTGTCTAGGCATGTGTGCATGTGGTATGTGTGTGTAATGTGGGGTTGCATGTATGATAGGTATGTGTGTTATCTGTGTTTGGTGAATATATATGATGTGTTCATACATGTGGTGTTGGGGGGGTGTGCATGATTTGCAGGTGTGATGTGTGTGTGCATGTGATAGGTGTGTGTATCCATATATTCATATGATATATCGAGTTCCTTATAGACCCTGGAATTCAGGTGTGTTCATTGTAAGGAAGTGTCTTGTATATTTGGGTACATGTGCTCATGTGAGCTGCCTATGGCCCTATACACTGTACTAGGACAACCAGCTATCTAAGAGAAAAGACAAAACACTTAACCTACGTGCCAAGTTCATGGTGGTCATTCAGTTTGGTAAATGTTTTTGAAAAAGAAAGGGGGGAGGGAGAAAAGATTCCAAAGAATCTCAAAATTGGGATTTTTTACCTTGACAAGAATGTTAGAACTTAAGGGATGATGTTAATTAATTACCCCTCTTCCCTGCCGGCTTCTGGACCCATCGAGGAGATAGACCAGATCTACAGAGCTGAAACCTTCAGCCTGATTTCCAAAAAGGCTGTCTCAGAGAACTGGCCTTCGCCTGTGACAGAACTGACTTGTCAACTCAGAAGGGCAGAGCAGCCCTGCCGAGTCTACGGAGGGGCAGGGAGGGGACACATGCTGAGGACAGCTTGCTGGGAAAGAGAGACCCAGAGGGGCTAGACTGTCACCCTCTGTGACTTTTTTCCCAGCCAGATCTCCCCAAATCTTCCATTCTCCCTTGAGGTAGAAGTTCCTACTTCATAGGTCAAGGTAGGTAAAAAAGAAAGAAAGAAAATGATTTTCTTTACAACTCCAAAGATTTTGTTCTCTCAACCCACCAGGCTTAAGCATCCAGGCTATGGTCAGCCAAGAGTGCGTGTATAGAGGGTAGAAGCGTGCACCACGGGGGAACAGTTCAGCTGTTAACCAGGATGCCCTGGTGAGGCCACTTCTTCAATACCAGTCACCGATCCTGTGTGTTTCCTCCTGAGATTGCTGGTGAGCAATTTAGCTTTTGCCCTCAAAATGGGCAAAACCTGTTCATTAAATAATTCCTGTGGGGGAGTGTAGTCCACAAATTTCATTTCCAATTCAATTCCCATCTTTAATCATGCAGTAAGAAGGGAAGTACACTTCCTTCTCCTCGCATTTCTGCATGTAATTGCACCTTTCTCTTAGAATAAAACTTCTGACCTCTTCCACCCCTTGCTTACTGCTCCACAAACGGGGAGGATCCATGCATCTCATCGGATGGGTAGGGGAGTCCAAGTTTATTCCCCAGGTGGATTACACCACGAGCCTCCTTCATGTGTAGCCTCTCTGTCCACACTGTCAGGGACCCCACAGCTGGCCAGAGCAGTCACAGACCCAGACTCGCCCTGTGGCCGGTTGTCCCAACATCTAAACTTCGGGGGAAATGATAGAAAATCTGTTTTGGCAATGGTCCAAAGCTATGTCCTCCAGTCCTCTGCTACCAGCAAAAAAATCCAATATTTTGCCTTCATCTAAGTTTCTACACTTTTTTCTCAATTGATCTTTAGCTCAGAGGAGAATCTGAGGTGTGATATTAACGATCCCCTTCAACCTTAATGAAAGATGCCAATTGCATAGACTTCAGGGAAAGAGAGAAGCAAGTCTGCATTTCTGGTGCAGTTGGTGTGACGTACAGATGTCGTTGTTCCCAGTGCTTCGCAGGCTCATGAAGCCCTGCTGATTCATCATAACACCTCCCTGCTGTGCTCATTCCTCTTTATTTCCATCATCATTTCCAGGTTTTCATGGCCTTTCACCAGACTTCTGCCACCACCTCCACCTGGGCTCCTTGAGCCCCCTCCAAACTAGCCTACACTTAACTGCCATATTAAGTCCCCCTAAAATTTTTCTCTTCAGATGGAAATCCCCAGATCATGCATGTGCGGAGACACCCACTGTCACCCTAGAAAACTAAGCCCAAGCTACTTATCCTACTCATCACAGCCCTCTACCATCTGGTCCCTTTCCAAATGTGTCTCTATTTCCCCAAATCTTCTTCTCCCAATAAACCCAGACATATGTGAATTCTCATCTCTTTACTTTTACACTAATGTCACACCTTACCTCAGTTACACGTATGAGAATTCAGCCTTATGCAATCTTCCCACAGTCCCGGTCACTCCTCCCTTCCAGTGTTTGGCACATGAGACAGAGATAGATTCTGTGTCCTTGTGAGTGATGCTTATGCCACTGCTGACTGCTCCTCCTCAAACTGAACACCAGGGCCTCAGCCTCACTCCTCGATATCTGACATGCCTTGGTATCAGTGTAACCAGGGGTATCAGAAAGGTAGATGAGATCGTTCCCCCATCCTCAAGCTCACCTGGGCTTGTCTTCGGCAAACAGAGACAGAGTTTAGTGATGCCGAAGAGCAGACCACGGAGGTGAAGCTCCTCATGTATCTGGTAGTACAAACATCTTGCCTTGCCAATTTGTCTCTAGTGATTAAAGCGATGCTATTTTTGTTCAACACCATCCCAAACACAAGCCAACTATAGAAATGTGAAGGCTGGAAGAGGCTCTGCAGTCCAAAGAAGCAGCAATCTGTGCTAACTCTGCAGGGAAAAGTGACTGTGCTGAACTCGAAGATAGACACTGCATGTGCATCACAGAATCGATACAAGAGCTTATACTTTGTTGTTTATTTCGGGGAATTTTAAGAGTAAAATCTGACTTTCCACAAATTGACGTTTATATGCTCCCCTTTTGAATGCAACCCTTGCATTAGATACAACATGACAGCGCCTATTCCGAATGCCCAGCCCAGTCTCCCTTTGTTTCAATGCCCAGCTGCCATCCCACCTACTTCCAGCTGCTGCCCCTGACCGCTGAGCCCTCAGTGACCTCTCCCTCCTCTGGACTCACTTGATGTCCATAGCATTTCCCTAGCATATAACTCATGCAACCTTGTATCATTATTTTGTATCTTATTTGGGGGTGGGGTAGGGGGATAATCTCTCTGATGGGATTGTAAACCCCTGGAAGACAAAAACCTTAACCCTTAGTTAGTCCTTCCAGCAGCCAGCCAGAGTAAGTTCCGCGTAAACATGTGTGATGATAATGAATGAATAAAAAATCCAGTTCTTTGGAAATCCCCCCAAAGTCAAGGTGCCAAGGAGAATGTTTGCATATTCTGTCCACCTAGAACGTGCCTGCTCATCCTTAATGATACAGATAAAACCGAGCTGTCTTTGGTGTCACTGAAACGAGCACAGGCTTTGGAGTCACCCAGACAGGGATTCAAATCTTCCATGCCACAACCGGCAAAGAGACTTTGACTAGCAAGTTGTCACTGAGACTTAGTTCTGTTAAATAGAAATAGCAAACCCACCTTAGAGGGCCAGAATAAAATAAAATAATTTGCAGACAGTGTCTAGAATGAGGCAGGCATGGAATAAATGGCAAGTATTAATATTTCCATCAATGTCCTTTCTTCTGTGCTCCCACTGCACTCTGCCCATGTGGCTGTCTTGGTCCTTACTCGCTGCATTGCAAATATTTGGATTTGTGTCTGTCTCCTCTACTCCACTGGGAGCTTCCAAAGGGCAGGGATTACCCTACATTTATGAGCACTTATTTCATGCCAGGCTCTGTGTTAGGTTCTCTACATATACTGTCTCATTTAATCCTCGCAACAAACAATTATCCCCACTTTAAAGATGAGAAAACCTTGGAGTGTTTAAGAAACATGCCCCTGTTCACACTGATGCAAGCAACAAATCTGGTCTCTGTGTTCATGTCACCCCAAATCCGAGTCAATATCCTCAATCGCCTTACAATGCTGGGAACAAGGATGTCTGCCATCCTTGTTAGCCCTCCAATACCTACAAGCACATGAATGGCACAAATACACATGTACGAAGTGATTATTCAGTAAATAAAGGGATTCTGATTTCATATGAATAAATATCTGAGTCCCTCTTTGAGATGATCCTACACATCTGGAACAGTACCTGAGACATGACTGACATGGCATGAGTAACTTTTTCCAAAAAGGGCTCTAAATTTACCAGCTTCCTGTTTCATAAAATGTACACATTTAGCTCATGAGGAAAAATCACAGTTTAGATCCCAAAGAGATTCTCCCACAGGTCCTGAAGGAGGATGTTCATTGCAGCATCATTTGTGGAGGCAGGAAATTGGAGTATCATCCCTGGGAGAGCACAGTGGCAAAATGTGATAGATGTTCACCCTGGGGTGCAGCAGCCAGAAGACTGGATCGTAAGCAGACATAGCAACATGGGCACGTCTTAAAGGCAAACTGCTCAGTGAAAAAAGTAAGAAACAAAGCAAGATTTACAACAATGCTATGTATACAATACCATGTACAGAAATTAATAATGCATACTCACAAAGCACAGTGGACATTTCAGTGGTGCAATCGGTGATTAAGAGCATGGACTCGAGGGCTCAGCTGCCTAGGTTCAAATCCCAACTTCATTGCTTAGTAGCTCTAACCTTAGGCAACTTGCTTCACCTTTCTATGCCTCAGTTTTTTCAGCCATTAAATGGGGATAATAAAGATAATCAACTCATAAGATCGTTATGAGAATTAAATGAATGATTACACACAAAGAACTTCGAACAGAGGCTGGAACATAGTAAGTTCTATATGTCTTTATTAGTATTGAATTTTGTAAACACATATACATATACAAAGAAAAGGTACACATTAAACATATTATATCATTTATAGGGAATGAGAATGGATAAAAAAGAATAAATAAACAGACAAAAAGGAGGAGGCATGCACAGAACAGTGATGCTAATTTGCCATGAACTCAGAAGTATGAGTAATCCAATCCTCTTCCTTTAACATTTTCTCTTAAATCACTAGAATTTACTGGTCAATCTATTATTAACCACTTGCCTTACTGAGTTGGAGAGTGATTTGCAGGTAGCATTTGTGATAAGTCAACTGTTCAAAGTTAAAAGAAAACATGCACTGTAAACTTAGAATCAACTTACGCTGAGGATGCAACCACAGCTGAGCCAACTCTGCCCCAACACCCATTCTCAGCCAATCCAACCACCAGGTACAAAGTTAATAGGCATTTATCAAGTGCCTACTACAAGCAAGACACCAAATTGGCTATAATTAAGAAGAAAATCATTAACAAACATTTTTAAAATAGAAAATACTAAATTGAAGGGCAAGTTAAGTGGTACCTCCTGTATCTGTTGAAATCCATTCAAAATTACTTCCAGCTAGAGTACCAGGGAAGCCTTGGGAGAGGAAGTGGGAAGCAGAACTGGCCCCATCAGTTGCTTAAACAACTTGCGATAGATATACTTATTAATGGACACACAGGAGAGGAAGACCATGTAACAGAATAATTCCAACTGACCTTAGCTTCCAGGTTAACAATCACCTCCTGATATCTGGTACTGCAGTGAAGTCAGGCTCATTCCCTAGAGAGCAAGCCTGCCCTGCACTGTGGAGGGCAGGTAAACGTGAAGGATGTTATTATTACAGAGATTGGGGGGAAAACAGATTTTCACCAATTGCTTTTGAATGTTATCAAAGTATTAATAATTACTAACCTATCGGCAATAAGATGCAAATACAAAGTGATATGATTATGTTGTGGGTACAGTCCTGATTTTTAAAATGTGTATGTTGTACAAACATTAAATATAGATATCATTTTTTGTACCACCACCAGTCATCTCAAAATCCAAATCCAAAAAGAAGTCCACTATTCTATCATTACTCTTGTCAAGATTCTTAGCAATTTCAGACTGCCATGGCCACATTACTACAGAAGTTTAGAATACAGAAACCTGTTCGTGCTGACACTGTGTCTTTTTCATTGGTGAATAATGTGAAATCAAAGCTTTGACTTTGCCAGCCTTTGTATAGGAGCCCAATAGGCTTGGTTGTTTTCCTTCCTTATTTTGATGGGTGGGATTTTTAAAAATAAGTTCTTGTAAGGGAATCACATTCCTTTTGGGCCTTGGCTTTGTCTCTTAAAATGTTCAGGCCCTTTTAAAACCATGTCTTTCAACGACTGTATCAATGATGAAATGATGATCAGGATTGGGTTTTGCTGTAAATGACTAAAGCCCAAACAACAGTGGACTGGAAAGATAGAAGTGTATTCTCCGTCTAATAAGCTTCGACAGCACAGTGCTGGTGTGATAGCTCCATAGTCATCAGGGACCCAGGCTCCTTTATCCTCTAAATAGGCCTACACCATGGGGTCCGGATGACTGCTCCATGCAGTTCCAGCAACAGTCCAGGCAGCAGAGGAGGAAAGGGAAGGAAGAGAGCATGTAATCTTTCTTTAAGGAAACACCTGGTAGGTTGCACACTCTGCTTCCTTATTACAGTTCCTTGTCCGTGGCCACACCTAACTTCAAAGGAGTCTGGGAAATGTAGTTGTTATTCTTCGCCTAAAATGAAGGATGCTGTTACGATAGAAGAAAAGGAATATGGATTTTGGAGGATAATCAGCAGACTCAGCCCCTCTGTTCCTGAGTAGAACAATGTTAATTTTTTGATACATTCATTTCCCATCTTGGGATAACTATTCTAGTATGTGGTACAATTCCCAAATGTTATCATTTCTATCACTGGAAGAATGAAAAAGGAAAATAATATTAGACTATTTTCAGTATTCAAGAAATATTAGGCATTGTGTTGGTATGTTTACATTTGCTGTCTCAGTTAATTCTCGCAACAAGGCAATAGCCTTATTTGGGGAAACTGAGATTCACAGCACTGATACATGAAATGGGAACATTTGCCCTTAAAGCTCCTCCCAGTTTTCTCCCTTATGAAATGTATACAGCTAAATTCTTCTCCTCCACAGAACCCATCAACTTCTCTTATTCAGCTCTCCTCACAACTAAAACCTTTCTTTGAAGCACCCGTAAATAAATCAGGATTCTATTAATACCATGTGTCTGTGGAGGGGCAATTGCCAACGTCCTCAATGTGGAACAGAAATTCTTAAATGTCTCAGTCCTTATTTTAAGTGATGAATTCGTGTTGTTCATGCCCCATAATTAACTAGATGTGTTATTTTACCGTGTGCTATTCAGAGGTACTACATGACGTTAGCGCTCACTCTCGTGCCATGGAACATTGGGATGGATTCACTTGGCTTGCACCCCAGAATAACACCCAACGTTCATGATATGCTTTAGCAAGCCTTCCTTCCTGTCAACTCGGAAGTATGTATTATCTATATCACTGGAATTTCAAGGTGATTGTAGTTATAGTTACAGCAAAAGACATTAAGTGTTTAATATGTGCCACTGTTGTGAAAATGATCTAAAGGTAGACTGGATTGCTATAATTATTATTGTCCCCATTTTACAGATGAAAACACAGGACCTTCGAAAGGCTAACGTGTCTTAGTTCTCATAATTAATGTATAAATAGAGCTGGGACTTGAACTTTCTTCTCTTTGATCAAAGAGCTCATACTGTTGACCTGCCTACCATGAATCAGAGTCAGTCCTCGTCCTCCAGGGTTAATAGTTCAGTGGGGTAAACAGAAATGTGCCTTCAATTGCACTGTACGACACTGTGACAATGATGAGGACTGGGTACAACCAATTGTTGTTGGTGCCGACAAGAGGAGTGGCTAATTCCACACTCAGAATGTTAAGACCTTGTATTGTTGCCTATGTTGTAGGTGTACATCCTGTCTCTCTACCCAGGGACCAGAATCGCATGCTTCATTGTTTCCTTAGAACCTGACACAATTCCTGACACACAACAAGTGTCCATGAAGTGGTCCGGGCTGTAGAACGAGCTCTGCACAACCCACAGTGAAGAGCGAGTGCCCTGACAAACAAGGCAATTTAGACCTACATCCTCACCTTCTAGCTGAGATGCTACCTGCACAGATTGACACTCATTTCATTTTTCACCTCATGATATTTGAAGACTCATGAACTAGTTGGACATGAAAATCCCAGAGTGAGCAGCAGGTGGACTGTTTTGATCCATGGGCAGCTTCTGGCAGGATGAGAGGAACAGACTTTGGTCGTGGACAGAGGAAGCAGCTGCAAGACAGAGGTCTTTGACAAGTGGGGGAGATGGGCAGTACTTAGAACTAAAGTTGCTCTCTTTCCCCAAAATGCCTGCCAAACGTCTAAAATCCTCTCTCTGGCAGTAGAGATGAGGACATTATCCAATGACCAAAGTGGACATTGGATAAAAGTGGACATTTGAGAGAAACCAGTGGACAGGTCACAGTAATAGCAAATTGGAACAGAAATAGCGAAAGGAGCAGAAGTGCAATTGGTCAACTGATGTAGTCACAGTGCTTTAAGTCTATACTATGAGCAATATTAGATAGAAGACTGAGAATACTCTGCAGTTGGAATGTCAACCCGAACACACGCACACACACACACAGAGACACACACAAAAGACTAGTCCAACATAAAGCCATGTAAATCAGTATAAAAAGCAGATTGGTGTGGGACATGAAAGAGAATCAGCATACGCCAGAGAAATTACATGATAACCAGTGTGGAAATAAATGAAAACCAACCAAAAGAGAACAAGGAAAGGCCCCTTACTCATTCAGAGCTTGTTACAGCAAGGGAGTCAGCCACTATGACTTGCATTTGGCAAAGACTAAAGGAAGGCAGAGGAGTGAGAAAGCTTTATAGTGGAAAAAAGGAATGGCTTCAGGTATGCCCTGACTGGAGGTATGTTGGGCTGGGGAAGCTGGAGACAGGCTAACTAGAAGCAGGGCATCCTGTGCGATGGGTACGTATTTGGCTTTCTCTGGTCAGGCCTAAGTTGCAAATGGGGACAAAAATTAGGAAAGCTGTCAGTTATTAATCAAGTCTTGGCAGTCTGGAGACAATTGTTATAGGGGCTATTGTTTGGCTTCCTGGACTGGTTTCCAGAGATAGTGGTCTGACTTCTTGCAAGTCTGACTGACAGGCAGCAAGCTGACTTCCCAGGCTGGTTATTATAAATAATGGATTCATTTCCTAGGTTGGTCATTGCAGATTGTGGGTCAGAGTTCTATTTTTGTATATGGTCTGGCCTTTGTTTGTTTCTCAGGGAAACACATTTTAGGAAAATCTAGTACAGGACTAAAGTCAACATACTGTGAGCAGGCCCAGCTCCACCTGCCACTTTCTAGTTGGGTGACTTGCACCCAAGTTGCTTGACTTCTTTTGCCCTCAATTTTCTCATCTGCAAAATGGAGATACTACATAAGAGTTTGATGAGGATTAAATGAACCAATGTACATAAACAGCTTAGCATAGTGCCTGGAGCATGGAGAGTAGCCAATTGATGGTATCTGCTATTAATGTTATCTTAATAGTACCTTTTTTACCTGACTTAATCCAAGAACTTAATCAGACAAAGGGGATAAAATTCCAAAGGACGCCATTCAGGAAAAATGTTATGGAAAGGTTTAACAGGCTATGAAGAATATATTGGGTGCTTTGTGTGATAATAAAAAGATTAACTGGGAACAGAGTGTGTATCATCCACCCCAGGAGAAAGGTACCACCAGAGAGTAGTCTTTAATATCTTTAAGATCTTACATTTGGTTGATAACCAATCTTCCCAAGAATAAATTTACTCCAGAGAGAGTCACATGGCAGCAATATGTAAAAAAAAAAAAAAAAAAAGTATGGGGAAAGTTAAAAACAGTCTGCCGACATCTGAGAAGAGACAACAAAAGACTGCAAGATGATAAAAATCTTATGTCATCCTCAGAGATAGGGACTATAATTATGCCTATTTAATAGACAAGAAAAGTGAGTTAGAGAGGGTCATTAACCTGATTGTCATACTCGAGATTCAAGGAGAAAGCTTAGCAACTAAGTAGAAATTTGCAGCAAAAAGGGCCCAGATAGTTCTCCTAAGAACACACCACAGAGAGAAGATGCTTACATACAAATAAACCGGGAGGGTGGGACAAAAAGTTTATAACCACCAAGTTACCCATGGTAATTTCTGCACGTTATTAAATGCTAGCGTCTTCCATTTTAGCACTTAGAGAACTGCTGCATTTCATTATATTTCCTGCCTGCATTTTGCATTAAGTTTCTCTGAAGTGTTATTCCCTTTCCTATGGGAGAAGATGCCTGAAAGCAGCACGTTATTCTGTTTTCAACAGGACCAAACCTGCAGCCTTGGTCCCCAAGGTCCCGAGGATGTTGCCTAAGCAGCCAACATTAGGGCAGGCTTTGGTTCAAAGAGCCTGAGTTTGTAAGAAAAGAAGAGGAACGTCCACTAAAAATGTTTGGTTGATTTAACAAAGCAGTTTGTACCTTCTGCAATGTACAAGTTGCTAATAAATTGCATTTCTTCTCTTTTTATAGAGTACATTTCTAATGTGTTTTATGATAGGTGCTATAGTTTCAGGGTTTGAATATAGGTTTCATTAATCCCCATAATTTGTGCCTCTCCCAGAAGGGACTGAGTATTCTAGACCTGGTGCATAGTGCCCTCTCCTGGATGAAGTGAAGTCTCCTCTCCTAATGTGCAAAGCTTAAAGATAATGGGTGCTGAAAGACAAGGGACGGCTCCACCGGCCCTGTATGGTGGGGACTGCTGGACTGCATCTCCCCTGGGGACACAGAAAGGGGTCTCTCATGCCCAAAATGGTCTGCAACATCCAGGCCCAGTCCTGTCCTAGTGAAGGGTGAGAGAGCCCAGGACTTCTATGACTATAAAGAAAAAATACAGCCAAGGGGAGGACACGCTCACTGTCTGGTTTCAGAAGTCTAACCAGAAGTCTAAACAAACACCTGCGAATGAGTTGGATGGATGAATTTAATCTCACCAGATTGGTGCAGGGACCCAAACAGAACTTTGGTGGCTCGAAGAAAAAAAAATGTCACATACTTAATATTTAGAATGATGCCTGGAAATTAGATCCTATTCATCTCCTAAATTTGTTTAACTCCCATCAAAGCAAATAAGTTGTAAAGCATAAAGACTGCAGTTAATGGACACTTTTTGAAGAAATGATAATCTAGAAATACCTTGGCTTCTCTAAAAAAAAAAAAAAAAATTAGGGAAGGGTGTGTCATCATTGGTGCTGTTCACTGATATTTCTGGTCTCTTCCTTCTGGGCTCAAATGAGGACTGCACTTTCTGTACCTCCATGAGGTTAGTTGTAACCATATAACTTCCTGCAACCAGTGAAATGTGAGTAGAAGTTAAGCCTTAAAGATTCCGTGCAAGATTTGCCACAGTTCCTTTCCCTCCCCAACACAGAGTGGGCAAACTACAGCCCCTGCAGATCAATTCTGGCCCGCTGCCAGTTTTTATAAATAAAGTTTTATTGGAACACAGTCACGTTCCTCTCTTTCCACACTGTGGCTGTTTTCATGCTATAGTGGCAGAGCTGAATAGCTACAACAGAGGCCATACAGCCAGCAAAGCCTAAAATATGTACCCTCTGACCCTTTATGGAAAAAGTTTTCCAACTCCTATTTTAGATGCTGAAATCCCTGAGAGAAAACAACCTGGCCATTGTCCATATGGAACATGATGGGCATGTATAAGAACAAAATAAACCTTTGTTGTCTTAAGACAGTGAGATTTTGATGTAGTTCTGCCGCCCCAGCATGGCGGAGCCCATCCTGACAGGGTAAGAAGGCTCTCTGACACAAATGTTAACAGAAAAGGACAATGTATACCCAGAATATAAAACGCCTCCAAAGCTCTCCAAACATTAATAATGGAAAATATGCAAATTCAATGTCATTGGCATTGTTCTTTTAAGCAGGTGGGGAAGAGGCACGACCCCCACATGCAAATGAGGCTATTTGTTGGTTAAGCCAGACAAAGATGTGATGTTTTCCCCCAAATTCAAAATGAATTAATTTCAGTGTCTAAGGAAGGCCGGCCAGCTTTCATCGGACAGTGGTTTGTTTTACAAGAGGGGTGAAGAGGCTTATTACAGCAAAGCCCAGGCACACATTGATAAATCCCCAAACTTGGGCTCTCATAATTCTCGGGTGCACACTGCCCGCGGCCTTCCACGCTTCTCCTGAGTCACTGAGCCAGAGGCAGCGCCTGATTTGTGACCTTCGGCCACCCGCCATCCCTTGTAGATCATTTCCACCTAATAGAGCCTTAAAATTGTCATCATTTTCTTTACTTCAACATTTGAAAGAAATGTTAGAGATTGATCCACCACTGGGTCGGCTATTTTGCAACTTCCCCCAGCTGGTTAAGAAGGAAGTCGTTGTAAATAAACGCAGTTTTCCAAGACATTTTAAATGGTAGCGATCGCAGCAATTTCAGCAACACGAAAGGGAGGGGAGAGGAAGGGATGGGGAGAAAGGAGTGGATGTAATGAGCTATAGGTAACATGCTTCACCCTCAGGGAACCAGGCTAAAGCTTTTCCCCATTCCCTCGGATTGAAAGTTGTAACTACCTAATAGCTAGTCGGGAGCTTGAAGGTAAAGAAGTGCTCCCTGCCTGGTTTCCCACCAGCCTTGACATCGAATCTAGCTACATCTAACAGCCCCTCTGTGTACCGAGGCAGGATGCTGAGGACTGAAGAGGTGTAGCTCCCCGTTGACCCACTGTAAGTTTAGAGGTGGTTTTACTGGACCCTGGTGAAGAGAGACAACAGGTACCTACACAAGGTCACCGCAGATAAATAGAGGACTTGAATCAAATAGGCATCTGCAGAGCTAGGAATTAATTCAACCGAAACTGGAGTGGGACAGGGAGGGTGGCAGGAATGATGTGCTCCGTCTCAGGGATCAGCCTCCAGGCATTCTGTAAAGCAACTCCATCTTCCTGATGCTATGGATTTGTGCTGCTCACGATCGCTTCATCCAAATTCAGCTCAGAATGGAAATCCTTCTAACTAATGCAGAACTCCACACTCCCTCAGGCTGTGACAAATGTTCTCTACAGGCCCAAAGACTAAGGAGAAAGAAAGGAAGGGGTTTTTCCTTTGTCATTAGTGCCAGCCTTCTCTGTGAGCCTGTCTGATTTCTTCCAGTCTGTTCCAGAACAATAAGTCAAAATGAGTTCCCCAACCCCTGCAGGGCAAGTAGGAGCCATAAGAATGAAAACAGAGCTGGGGACCCTGATTGAGGAGTTTGAACTGGGTCTAGCATTTTGGTTTTGTCAACTGCCTGGACTTATTTGTTAGGTTCACAGATGACTTCTATCTAGGGCAGCTGCTGAACACACTGGAAAAACAACAATTCAAAACAACCTCACTAAATTAACAGTGAGATCCAAAGACACCAGCAAATGAAGGTTAATAGAGAGCCCCTACTGCATCTTAGATTAAAGGAGGAACAATAAAACTACCCAAGTACAAATAGCATGTGAAAGTGCTGTCCATGGGTATGTATGACAGAAGAAGATCTGGAGATCTTAGTGGGCAAGCTCATTCAGTTAGCAATATAACAGAAGAGTTTAACAAGAATACAAAAGACAGAAACTATGAAATGATCTTCACAGATGTATGCATTCCTTTTATTCAACAAATTTTACTGAATACTTACTACCTGCCATATATTGTGCTAATATCTAGGGCAAGGCTCAACAAACTACAGCCCAGAGTCCATACTGCCTGTTTTTACATAGCTTTTGGACTAAGAATAATTTGTACATTTTTAATATAAAATATTTTTTAAAGTAGCCTTTTGGAGAGAGCAGTCACTCGACAAAGAGAGGACATTGCCTCTTGGCGTGCAGAGCCTAAGATATGTACTGTCTGGCTCTTCTCAGAAAAAAGTTTGCCAACTCCCGGTCTAGGAGTACAAAGTTGAGCAAGAACTGGCCTCTGTTCTCGAAGAACTCACAGACTGGTGTGAGCTATGTAATTGGTATCACAGTACTCTGTCCTTTCCTGGTTTCACATTTTAGAAGCAAGATAGAAAATTTGAATAAAGCTCATGGAAAGTTATAAACATTAATAATAGAATGGGAAGAAGAATTTATGAGAAAAGTTTAAAGGAATTATTTATTCTCAAGAAAAGGAGTCTATAGGGAGACTCAAGAATAGTCTTCAAATATTTGAGAGTATATTATTAAGCAAAAGGCTTTCCATTGTGGACGTAAAGATTAATAGAACGCAGGCTAAAATTTTTTGTTATAGAGATGGAAGAATTTCCTGGAAAGCTCTTAAACTTCTACAATGAATTGAGAAATCCATTTCTTTAAGCCTCTAAATCTAGCATATTTTCCCATCTGTCCAGGAGCTTTAAGTGTTAGTTTGAGTGTTGTCCGAGAGGAAGCTGAAGGGCAAACTTGATGCCCTGTATCTCAGCTTGCTCTCCAACTCTTCCTTTCAGAAGCCAGAGCTTCTCAAAAGGAGAAAATCTTTTTGCCCCCCGGGCCTCAGTTTCCCCCTCTTGTAAAACGAGAGTCTGACATGCTCTGAGTCTGATTTCTTGGGCCAAAACCTTAAAGCAGTTCAGCAGCCACAGAAAGGTAAAGAGGTTAAATTTTCTCATCTCACAAGGGAAGAGGCAACAGATGCTCTTTTATTCTTGATGGGAATAGAGAAATTTAGACTTAATATTTGTTTTCAGTTAAAGATAACTACTAGTTGAAAGACAATAGACTATGTTCGCTGGAGGAAGAAGACCAAAGAAAACTTGAACAAATGCCTAAAGGTTAGAAAGAAAGAAACAGGAAATGTCAAGGAGGCATACACCAAGAAAGACATAAACTAAGAAGACAGAAGTAAGAACTGACATTCCACAATCACAGTCTATGCGATGGGGTTCTATGTTCCTCTTTACAAGAGCTTACAGTCTTTGACGAGACCCCAATTCAAAATTCAACTGCATGCTGTTTACAAGAGAGTCGCTTAATGCCAAATGACCCACCTGTGTAAAACAGAAAGGGTTCAATATAGAACTCAGTTCATCACACGCACGCTGAAGTCTTTAGGAATGAAGTCATCTTATTTGGATGTGCTCTGTGCCTCTGTCCCAGCGTGGCCATCCCTTGCCATTCAGGGAAGGTCATAAAGAAGCTGGGTTTAAAGACGGTTTGCAGGAACTGGCGCTATTGGAGATTTCTTTCTGTATGCTGACTACTGTCCAGAACTCTCCATCAATAAGAGGACATCAATGTTAGACTCAGATAAAGTGTTATTTCACCCCAGTTCCAGAACATTGCAGTGATGGTCATGTTAACTAAACATTGGTTTTTGGTCAAAGGGGAGTATGGTATCATATTGGTTATGTTACATGCTACACGATATGGTGTAACTCAACCTCTTCACTTGGATGTCTAATAAGCACCTTACACTGACACATTCGAATGGAACTCGAACCTGCTTCTTTTACAGATACCCCATCTCAAATGGAAAAGTTGCCCAGGCCAAAATCTTTAGAACCATCTCTTTCCCCTCTGTCTCTCACACCCTACTGGCTCGACCTTCACAATACATCCAGAATCGGATTGATTTCGTTACCACCTCCAATGCTACACCTCTGGTGCCAACCACTGTTGTTTCTTCTGTGGGTAATTACAACAGCCTCAGAACTGGTTTCCTGACCACAACTCTAGGCTCCTCTAGTTTGTTCTCAATGCAGCAGCCAGACTGATCCTTTAAAGCTATGTCTGATCATGTCACTCTGCCGCTCAGAACTCTTCAACGGTGCCCCATCTCAATCAGAGTTAAACTCAAATTCCTTCAGTGGCTTACAAGGTCCATCTGCTGCCATCTCTGTGACCCCAGCTCCTCCCCCTCAGGCCCCCCACTTCAACCATGCTGGCCTGCTTGCTGGTCAAGCACACACCAATCCCAGAGCTTTGCTGTTTCCTCTTCCTAGAACTGTCCTCACCCCACCCCCCTGATATCCAGACGACTCACTCCCTCCCATCCTCATGTCTGCAAAAATACCACCAGCTCACCTGTTAGACCTCTCCTGCTCATCCTTGTGAAATGGCAACACCTCCACACCCACACTCCTTAGTACCCTAACGTGCCTTTACTGTTTCCTATGGCACTTATCTTTCTCTGGTGTGTCACACACTTCCTTATTGTCTGTATCTCCTGCCTCTCGTACACAACCTCCAAGAGCTCAGACTCCATTTCCATAGCTGTCGTATGCTCAGAACTGGAACAGAATCTCGTACTTATTTTCTCTTCAATAAAGATTTATTGAAGGAATATGAAAGTGCTTTGAAAATTATGAAGCACCGTATATGGCGTTATTACTATTGGCAGGAGAGCCTTTTTTAAAAAATTCCCAGTTCATTTTTTCTCTTCAACACATCCTCTTTGCTCCATGGTAAAGAGACTCTTCCTCTACCACCTGCAGATTAGACGCAGCCTAATTTGGTGAGATGACACCCAGAGGTGATACTCAGAATTGCCAACAACCTGTTCTGCAGGGACGCATGGGAATGGACCCAGCATCCAATCCCAGTGATTCCAGCTGAAACGAGCAGGTAGCGCCAGAGCCACGTCAGCCCGGAGAAATGAGATAAATGATAACAGTTCTACTACACCGCTATCTCGTAAAACTTGTAGAGAAATAAGCATTGAACTAGGAATCAAAAAACCTGGGTCATTGCCACTCCCCCCAACTCAGGGTTTCTCAACCTCAGCATTATTATTTTGGGCCACACAGTTCTTTGATGTAGGAAAAATTAGCAGCATTCCTGGCCTCTACCACTAGATTCCACTAATATTCCGCCCCCCCCCCCCCGGTTGTGACAGCCAAAAATGTCTCCTGACATTGCCAAATGTCCCCTGGGGTTGACAGCCCCTACTCCAACTCCTGGCTATGAAAATTGAAATAAATCAGTAAATCTCATGGGTGTTAATTTCTTCCTTTGTAAAATATAACAGCAATACCAATCACACATAGTTACTTTAAAACTAAAGAGATGATGTATATAACAAGTACTTAACAAATTTTATCATATTATTATTTTTATACCTATGAGTTTGCACTCCTGACAAATAACTCGAACAATTCATCTTGCTCTAATAAATGACTTTGCTTACGTAGGTGGGCATACTGCATTTCTACAATCATAAAGGTGAGCTTTTTCGTGCCTTATCAGGCCACACCTGCAAGACACAAATTATCTCCAAATCCATTCCCTGGTTGGTTTCTCCCCTTAAAGAGCATGCCCTTTAAAGAGTACATTTAGAGGCAGTCTGCTCACCCATGGTTAATTTTGTGGGCTGTTTATCTACAGTAGGATTTATCTGAGTCTATCTTGGTAAATGTAATGAAGCCTGGGTGTGCTTTCATGGGGATATGAGGTGAAGCTGCGGACAGCACAGAAAAGTCTTAGGCTAGTTTTGGAAATGTCATTTCAGAATCACTGAAATTGGAAAAGTTCTAGACAGTTCTAAAAGAAGAGCTCCAATAAACAAACCCATCACAACAAATAAGACAGAAAACCCATGTCTGCTCTTTGGAGCAGAGGATAGTGTAGCATTTGGTGAGGATTCTATCTTGGAAACTATTAATAGCCTGCTCTGCCAATTTTTCAATCCCCCCCGCCCC
>RJWJ010021723.1:0-27580 GCA_004363605.1 Indri indri | reverse complement strand
ATGACTCTTTTCAAGTCTGGTCCATAATAGATGCTCAGTGAATGCTCTATGCCAGAATAGAGAATGCTACCAAGTTTTGTTAAAAAAATGTTTTTTGTTTTGTTTTGTTTTGTTTTTTTGTAGATGTGATGAATCTTTTTTAGAAGAGTTCCCTAAGTGTAGATGGAATGAAGACCATTTCAGTTTCCCCAGAAGCAAATGTGTCAATACAATGAAGGAATCCTAAGAGACTGGTTTCAATCAGGATGTAGCATGATCATGATTGTTTGTTAGAAAAACAGCTAGAGCGTAGGTGTGATGGATGAGTCAGAGAAAGGAAAGGAAAGGAGACACAATTTTGTAGGCTATTTGGAGAGTCTGGACAAAGAGATGGTGAGTATTTGCGCCAGGGGTGTGGTAACAGGAAATGAGAAGGTGAGACATTGTAGCACTGTGTCAAAGGTGGAATTTACAGAACTTGGTGATCTTTTAGGTGTGATAATACTGTCTCTGAGTTCCAAATCTACCTTCCATTCTTGCTTTTTGATGCTGGGGTTAGACTTCTGAAAATACACATCTTTTCTGGTACCCAGCTTTCTGGAAGGTTCTGCCACTAAGAATCACTAGAAGAAGGCAGAAGACAAGGAGAAGGGGATTGATACTTATTTTGATTTTTGTTCTTGACAGAAATGACCTAGAGATGATACTTTACCCTGGTTCCAGATTCCAGCTACTTTTAACATTTGCATTGCACCTTCTCAGAGGTACCAGTGATGGCTGGCCAGTGTCTTGCTTCTCAGTGGTCAGAGCCCTGAGAGCATCTTTTCTGATGGCCTAGGTTATGATTACCCCAACCTCTTCTCTTCGTTCTTCCAGTCCTAGAGATAATAGCTAATTCCTGAAGCCATTAATTCTGTTATCTCTTTTTCTCTCTTTCCTTTTTTTTATCTCCCTCTCTCCCACTCCAGCCCTCCAACACCTACATAATCAATTCCCTGTATTAAATATTTTCCTTAAAAATACTTGATGAAGCATTCCCTTTTTTTCCCTGAACCCTGAGCAATGCAGTAATCACCTATGATTCCAAGGAGTCTGGTCAGGGATTTTATGAAACACGAAGGCTGTTACAAAGGTAGCAAACAAAAGCAAGGACATGAATTTGATTTGAGCACAGCACTTGTGATGGGCAGATAATAATATGGGTCTGAAATAGAAGAGATGTAGTATAGTTGGCAGGGGCAATATAGAAGTAATAAATGTATAAATAAAACAATAACCAAAACTTTAGAATAAAGGAGAATGCTTCAAAAGACACATGTTATATTCATGGTCACAGAAATGTGGGACAAATACTGAAACTGCCTCGAATAGTGTGTGCAGCGTGTTGGCTTTTCCACCTGTGATTTAGGTAGGACTAACAACATTACAGTGTGGAAATGCATGAAATATGCCCTCGTGTGTTAAAGGGTGTGTCTTAAAGGCTTCTAACTTGCTAAAAAGTTAATTAGTCTCTCATATAATCCTTTCCTCATGTTATTTAGTCCTCCTGCATCCTAACAGGAAAAGTTTTGTAGGTGTTACAATCTCCATTTCACACATGAAAAACTCAAGCATCTTATCAAATACAAGAGCTGAAAATTCAAATCAGCCTAATTTTATTCAAATCCAAATAATATATATGTATATATACATACAGTACAGCAAAGAAATCAATAGTTCAGAGTGAATTATTTGGATTAAATAAGACTTTGGATAAAATATGTAGATGTGTAGGGCGGAATAGATTATAGAGAGCCTTAAAATCCAATCCAGGGGTGCTGGACTCTCAAAGCCCTGTTGATTATATATCTGGAGCACCATTCTGGAAAGATTCATCTGGCAACAAAAAGTGTATTGGGATGGCTATGTGAATAAGTCTACACAACACTTAGAAGAGAGATAGGTCAAACATAACTTTAAGGTTTAATTCTGGCTAACCAGGACGAAAAAAATAAAAACTGCCTTTCACTAAGCCTGGAGCTGGTTTGTTGAGAAGCTAGTTCGTCACAGGGGGAAGTTGAGTTCGGGTTTGCAGATTGTTAATTTTGAGTTGATAAGCTATTAGGGAGGAATCACAGTGGCAAAGTTCAATCAGTAATTGGAGGTGCCTGAATCCAATTGTTTTTCAGGAAGGAAAAAAATGACTTTGTTCAAAACCCGTGCTAAAGATGCACGGTGAGCACGGGTACAATTTCTCCAGTCTCCCATTTAGTATTAATATTAAAAGAGAGGGAGAGGGAATGAGAGAGATCCCACTTTTTAGTACTTTGAGAAATCAGTCATTTAAAATATTTTATTTTTACCCCTAAATAAACCCATGAGGAAATCCGGTGTTATAACAGACCGAAGCAGAGCAGTTCCGATTGAAGTGGGGAGGAGGACCCTTGACACCCTTTCTGTGCAGCACCCACTCTACACTCTGCTGCTTGTCACTGCAAGGTAGCGCCTGGGATCCTGCTAAAAACCCTAGGTCTCCCCAGAACACACCTGGAAAACCACTGAGTCCAGTTTTACATAGGAGGTAATCAAAGACCAAGGACATGAAGTCCCTTCCAGCCATCTGAAGGAAGCTGGGACGACATTCAGGAAATATCCCATATTTTCTGACATCAGAGCCACCACTTTCTATCCCCCAGGATCCAACATTCCTGCACTGAGTTCTGAAAAACTGTAATTTTCTGTGCCAGATGTGTGCTATAGGATGAGCTGTGTACCCTTCAATTCACAGAAAACTGTTCAGACCGCTTCAAGACAGCTTTTGTTCCAAAAACCGTCTCCTTACCGAGATTTCAGTCAATGCCATGTGTTGCCTAAAAACAGTAATGACAATTTAAGCCTCACTGGTAAGGCTTGCTTTTCTGAGAAGAATTTCATTTGTGTTAAATGACTAATGAAGGTGATCTGGAAAGACTATCAGGGTGACTGCTGGACAGATGTTTCCACATGTGGTGGTGGAGCTGAAATTGCAGCATGGGGTGCTGGAAAGTACACTGAACTGGAAGCTGCAAGACCTGGACTCGATCCCAGCTCTGCCTCTACCATAAAAAGAACTTATAAATAATTAGCTCTCATGTTGTATATGGAGACCTGCACATATGGAAGGGAATATGAAGATAAATGATCACCCAACAAATGTTGTCACACAACAAATTTTGAACTTGCTGTCAAGCCTTACATCTTTTTTATAAAGTAATATGAAACACGTCTGGTATTGGCCCCAGGAACAACCTAGAAGATCTTGTGCTATAATCTTTTTACTTGAAATTCCCAGACAGGGATGGTCTAAGGAAGTGACTGGCCCTAGGCAAGGTGGTGGTTTAGTAAAAGAATCAGAATTGGCATTCAGTTCTTGTTTGAATTTCTGTTCTAGTGCTTGAACCCTGAATGAAAAGCCAATGTTTGTGCCAATGTTTGGAGATCATTCATCTAACTTACACCTTGAACACTCACTACAGTAAATTTATGAGGTCTATGTTATGAAAAAAAGAAGGATAGACAAAATTAAATACGGTTGTTTTGTTTAGAGTATTGGAAGCTGATATAGGCTATCTTTAAAAAGTGGAAATTTTGAAACCATGTTGGGCATCTTACTAAGTCCAAGTGGTTGAATGACTAAGAGTCAGGAGAAATGGAAAGCAGGGAAGTTCAGGGGACCTAGGAAAAAGAGCAAAATTTTCTCTCTATGATACTAGCACCAATATGTCTCTACTTTTGAGATTATAATTTTCCAGAAGATAGAATCTGCCTGTTCCAGTTGAATCGGCTTTTCACTGCTGGATAAAACTGTTATGGCGGGAGGTGTGCTGACAGATAATACAGCTGGGTCTCACCCCTGTGAGTCCTCAGAGATTAAAGAATCCTTATGACCTGGACAGCCCCAGTAAAACATAGCACCTTCCTTTAATGGGTATACTGTCTAAACGGGCTGATGAGCATGGAAAAGGAATGATAACAAAACCCAAGAATTTATATGACACCATGGAAGCATTAAAAAGGACAATGTCAGCTCAAAGGGCCTCAAAATTTAGGGTCCAATAGATACAAAGCTTGTTGATAAGGGAATCACATTCTCAGCTGTTCTCTCAAATTTTCTTGTTACTTTGAACACCTAAAATTTAGGTAAAGGGTATTTTCAACTGTTCTCCAAGTTTACTAAAAAAAGGAAGAACATGGAAAATTATTCTACATAAGCAACATTTGAGAAAAGCACAATGAAACAATCCCAATTTGCAAAAGCCGCGTTTCCAAATCTATTTTGAGTAGAAAACTACTTATCTATCCCTCTAGAGCAATGCAAGAGAAAAATAAAGAGAAAAGTGTGGTGCATAGTAAGACTATAAAGGAATAGGAAGGACTTACTCTATTTTGCAGAAAATAGGGCTGCGGCACAAATGCAGTAGGTGGTGGACCCATAGGTGTCTCAAAACACACTGTGAAAATCACTTTTCATGAACCAGGAGGACCTATGAGTAGTTGATATTAGACAAATGGCCTCAGACTGTTAAAGTAAGGCTTAAAGTAAGGTGAATGGTTTAAGAATAAGGATATGTTACTCGTGTGATCAAATAAGTAAAATTTCAAGAAAATGAATACATAAATGGAGCTCTCGGTCTAGACGGAAAGAATGTCCTTCCATTCTGATACATAAAATGAAAGTTCTGGAGGAACAAAGATCATTACAATATTTTACTACCACTGTGGCTCCATTTCTATCTCTAATCCAACCTACACTTTGTGAAGAACTTGCTTCCCTTCTCAAAGCCTCCGACTATGTTCCCAGGGCTAATGGCATAGCGTGTAAATTCCTTATACAATTTTAAGAACTCTAATAACATGGTCCTTAATATTTTTCTGATCTGCTTCTCATGACACTTCTACATGAATATGATATTTTTGTCACATTTTGCCTCACCTTGATTTTGCTTGTGTTGGTCTCAAGAATGGGAAATATTCTTTTATCATGTTTTAAGCTATAAGAATGACATGAGCCCTTCATCTATAAAACTGTTTCCTTGATTCATTGCAATTTATGTGTGCTCACTTGCTTTCTTTATTTTGGTCTTTTCTATACTTTATTTATTTTTTTCTGGACCTTTAGTGAAGTTTAAGCTCCACTAGCAGGTACTAGGTACTGTCCTGAAAAGAAAAAGACAGATTTAAACTTGAATCACAGATTTTATATTACCTGGCCTTGTGGCCTTGGGAAAGACAATTTCCCTGGGCTTTCTTCTACCCTTGTAAAATGAGACAATGATATCAGCCTCTCAAAAATATATAGAAGTTACACATACAATTGTATATGCTTTTAAATAAACTGGTATATACATGAAATTATTTTATAATTCTTTTTTTCTAGCTTAACAATGTCTCTTTCTGTTGAAGGACAGAGGACCCATACCAATTAGCTTAAGGAAAACCAATGCCACTCAGAATCCAAGTGAGTTTTAAGTAGCAAAACTATTCAAAGGGGAAAAATGCAAACCAGCGTCAGACACAACAGGACTGGTGATACGGATTCCACCAGGAATGTCAGTTTGCCTTTTATTCCTGATTTTTTCCAGATTTTGGCTAATTCTTTCTACATGACAGAAATTATGGCCAAAGATATCCAGACTTCATTCTACAGTTTCTGTCTTGGAAGAAAGATTCAATCTCTTAGAGTTAAAAACAACCCTGAGAAGAACTTTGGCCTCATTTGGGTCAAGTGCCCACTCTTGACTGCCAATAACCTTTAGACAGTGAAGAGTGAAAACATCACATGGAACCCTCTTTTCCTGTTCTGCAGAATCTGTGGAATAGGAGTACTTTCCAGTAAAATAGGTTTTTTAGGAAATAACACCGTGGATGTCCATCAGAATACCCACAGATTCACTGAATTGCTTACAAAGAAACCCAGCATGTACTAGAACTAAGCATGGCAAGGCAGATAAGATATATATCTTTTTTAATTTTGGGGGGTTTGAGAGAGCAAACCTCCATGAAAAATAGGAGCCCACTGGACTTTTTTATAACCATGAAGATAATTGCAGAGATGGTTGCCATACTTATCAAAAAAAGCTTGCCCTGAAATGAGCCAATCAATTTAAGTGCTTGATTACACCTGGAGGATTTTGCCTAAACCATTTCTTTGCATGAACCATTCTCCAGAGTGCCTTGGCTGTCCAACGTCACCTGCTAGGCTGGCCTACGTATAAACTGAATTTGATGTAGTTTCTCCTCCAATACAGAGTCAATGTAATTTTGGTTAAATTGTCTACATTATTCTCTTATCTATATTTACACTTGCTATAGGCCCTCATTTATTCTTCCTTAATTGTACAATGGAAATGTGGTATGATGGGAGTTACTAAATCACTGTGGTATAATAAATAAATGCAAATATGGGTTCTAGTTCTAGATTTTTCATTGATCACTTATGTGGTTTTAGGCTAGCTTTTTAGCTTTCCAAAACCGAGTGTCCAATTGATGAAGTAATTCTGGATGATTCTAAAGGCCCTTCTTGCTCTGACATTCAAGGATTCTATGGCCTCTTGGTGTTCTCTTTGGTTTACAGGCTTTATAGTATTATAGGGAGAAGTTATGTATACACTTATTGAAAGCATCTCCTATATTTCAAAAGCTGTGAGACTTTAGAAATACAGAGTTAAATAAAAGAAGGTTTCATTCCAGACAGCCTCTCTATTTTCCTTCTCTCCTTATTTACATCTGGTTTAATTCAGAAACTAAGGAGAAACATCTGGATTACAAGGGAAAAAAAGAAAAAAGAAAAAACACTCCCACTTCCACCAAACACAATCACTGGACATCAGCTAGCCCTAGAATTGAATAAGTATTCTATTTCTTTTCATCTGTATTTTCTCCATCTGTTCTAATTATATCTCTTTCTTGGGAGTAAGAGAACCGCTACTGTCTATTGCCATGTAGGGTGAGAAAGGTTAATTAACACAGAAGACAGATCCCAATTGCCCCCACATCACACCCCTGTCCATATGCATTAGACTGTGAGAGGCTGCCTGCCTTTCCTGTGACCCAGTGCTATGCATGACTTGCTTCTGTTCCTCTCAGCCTCTTACAAGGCTCCCCTCTTTCCTAGGCTATCTCCAGAGCGTTGAAACCAAAGGCACTTATCCATGCTAAGTGGCAAAATGCCTTAGTCATAGGGAGGGGGACATGTCCTAGGGTAGAGAGAGCCATGTAGAATGTCTTTCTGCGGCATTCAGAGCCAACCAGCAGTAAGGCCTGCAGCACAAGTGAGTTAAGGTCACTTAATCCACACAATGGTTTGGAGAGTTAGGCAGTGCTATGATCATTGTGCAGACTGAGGGTAAGAGACTTGGAGAAGTGAAGTAATTTACTAATGGTCATGCAACTAGCAAGATAAATATGTGTATATGTATATAAATATAAATATATTTACATGTTGTGTGTATGTGTTTATATATATGTTTAGTTCAAAAATGCCTCCACTATAAATATTGTGAAAGCAGAGACTTTATTGTGGTTCACCACTGAATTCATAGCACCTAACAGATGTATCATTAACAATTATACATTAAATAACTTCATTAGAGGAAAACTATTGTCTGTTTGTATTGATATAAAATCATATTTATTGAGTAAAAACAGTGCACTGTAAGGTAAAGTGAACATTATAGAAGTAGAAGACATTGCTAAAGGACTTTAAAGTAGATTTAAGAAGATAGCACAAATGCAAAATTTAATGTTTAATTATTCTTTCATCTATTTGTCAAATATTTATTAAATATCTACTCTGTGCTAGGAAATGTACTTGTTGCTTGGCCCAAAGTAATAAACAAACCCATTTTTTAAAAATCCACAAGTATTGTCTGTAGAGATATACAACTAAGCAGAATATTATGCTATTGACAGATAAATGATAAAGAAGGAGGGTTAAAAGGGGCTGTAGAAATAGAGAAGATAGGTAGGAACTTTTGAATCATTGCTTCAAAGTCAGAGAAAGCATCCCAGAGAAAGTGGTATCTAAGGACATACAGAAGTCAGAGAGGTGAAGAAAGTTAGGGACACAAATCATTTCAGGCAGACAAAAGAAACATGTACCTAGATATGAAAAAATATATATATAAATGATTTGGTATGGCTAGGTAGTAGAGTTTGAGGTGAGAAACCCTAACAGGAAGACAGGTTAAGCAGCGATCCTTTGAGATTTGCTTCTCAACATGTGTTCCTAGAACAAGCAGCATCAGCATCCCCTGGGAAGTTGGCATGCGCAGCATCAAAGGCACATAATTGAAGGAGGCACTCACTTTGAGGCTCATGCAAGTGTAGGATTGGCACCAGCACTGCCCTGACAGCAAATGCCTCCTTAAATTGTTCACCTGGGGCTTTCTCACTCCACTCACCCTAGTCCTGGACCTGCACCCCAGACCTCTGACCCACTGAATCAAAAGTTGTATTTTAATAAGGTGCTCAAGTGATGTATATGAACATTAGATTTAACAAGAACTGCTCTAAAGGCTTTGTAAACCATGCTTGAATTTATAGATTGCCCTGGGAACAATGGCTATTATATTACAGGCTTTAGGCAGGCAGAGGCTCTCACTTTATGCATAAAGGTCTCTCTGTGGCTGTCTGGATACCGTACTGGAGAAGGCTATGTCAGGAGTTAGAGAAGCCAGTTAGGCGGCTGTAACAGTGATCCAGAACTGGAGGAGAAGTCAGATGTGGGAGATGTTTATCCAGAGCTGGGAGTGGTTGGAAGTGCGGAGGAAGAAGTCGAGGACACCTGGCTCGTGGCTATGGTAACCAGGCGGCTGGGGGTTCCACCCATTGAGGGAGGGAACAAGAAACGAACACATGTAAGGAGAGAAAATGATGAGCTAACATCTCCAGATGTTAAACTTGGTAAATTTAAATTACCCAACATGATACGTGGATGTCCAGCTCATGAAGAGAGATGACATACAAACGTGGATCTCAGAACTGTCATCTCTAGATGCTAATGAAGACTGAGGGAAGAAATAGGAGTTTTTAGAGAGTGTATGAAACTAGAAGAATTAAAGATTTTTTAAAATGTGAAATACCAATAATTAGGAAATATCTGAATAATTATTTTCATTTTGCAAATTATTTTCAAACCCAATATGTCATTTGAACAACATAAGCTTTTGGGTGGTAGGCAGGGCAATGTTATTGTTCTCATTTCACAGATTTAAAAAAAGAAAACCTGCGGCTTGTAATTTTTAAGTTGTTTTGTCCAGTTCAGCATCCAGCTGAATTCACACCTGGGTCAGTTTCAATGGTATTGTAAGGCATTCAATTAAGAGAGAAGCCAAGTGGAAAGCATTGTAGGTTTAATAGGAGTGAAAGGAAATGATGTAGACCACACAGTGGTTGGCAAAACCTTCATGGAAAAAGTGCTCGTTATTTCATCAATTTATATGGGTCTCTTGGGAGATACAGCTTTTGAGTTGATATTTATGGTTTAATATTTTAACAATTAGTATTATTGTTAAACGTTTGAGAGTCCTGAATAATTACCGATAAAGAAAAATAAGTCTACACTGTCTACTCAGTATTATTGAAAATTCAAAAATGACCCAGGCAAGATATTAAGAACTGGTTGCTTTTAAATCTTGAATGATGAAATCTTGACAGAAACACTCCTTAATCATTCTACCACTTCAGGCCAGACTAATTATGATGGTAAGAACATGCACTTTGAGATAGACCTGCAGCTAATCATTCTACCTACATTAGGCAGTTATTGGGACAAGAGAAAGATGCAGTAACTGATTTATAATGTGAGCCATGATTAAGAGAAAAATTTTGACAGTGTTAATCTCACCTCCAATTCTTAACCTTGGGTGACTCAGAAGCAACTGTAACAACATTCTCTGTTCTTATAAACAGTTTCTGTTTTAGTCACAGAGAATTTACAAGCCACATCCTCATCCTTTCCAGGTTGACCTAAGTTTCAGAGAAGTGTAATAATTACTATGAACAATTATACAGTTTTTATAATTTTTAAATTACTCTAACCTGTAATATTTTATTTGATAATCACTAAAGTCTTATAAGAAGGGCAAGATGGTAGAAATAAAATTTATGGAGGTTGATCCTTGCTCAAGTTAAAACAGTAATTAATGGCAATAGTTTTAATATAAATAATTTATTAAGAGCTTATTCTATATGCCAGGAATTGAGCCAAATGCTTTACAATCATTATTTTACTTAATCCTCACAATGAGCTAGGTATTATCATCCTCATTTTACAGATAATAAACTTAAACCTTGAAGAAGTCAAGAAAGTTGTGCAAAGTTATGCAGAGAATGTATAATGTAATGGAACTGGGGGTTGATGCTGGTTCTGGCCAGTGAAACACCTTCCTCTTACAAGTCATTTGATCATCACTTGTGGAGTACCCATTACAGCAGGGTTACAACTGGAGACACTGCAAATCTATGGATTATTATTTTATAAAGAATAGAATATTAGAAAATCAAAAATTGAATAACTAAAACTAAAAGATTATTTAAAAAATATGCAAAATACAGACATGGCTTCTCTTTCCAAGAACATAGAATTCAATGGGGGGAGAAAGGAATCTAGAGGAACCTGGATCTCAGAAACTCCATTACAGAAAAAGGTGGCAATTAAGCCAGGTTTTGCAGGGGTAAGTAGGAGGTTTTTCAGTCCAGAGAGTGAGGAGCCCATTCTAGGCAGAGGATCAGCACATAAAATACGCAAATTGTTCTTACAAAATAACAATTCAGAGAAAAATAAAGAAAAGGTTTTGGGTAGTTGCACCAGGATTGTAAGAGTGAAATGGTGGGAGATGAGGTCATTGGAACCAAATTATCAGACTTTCTTTAGTTAAAGTAATCATTAGAGAGATTAAGTCAGTACATGAATGTGGAAGCCTATTACCTAAAGAGCCAGTTGACTGCTCAGGGTGCAGGAACCCTAAGAGGAACTGGAGAGAAGATAATGAGAGTGGTTTACAGTACAGAAGGGGACAAGAAGGGCCTGGCTTAAGGCCTTGGTAGCAGGTGCAGAGTTGAGGTCACATGTTTTAAGAGTCTGAATGAACAGACTTCGATACCAATTGACTACCCTTCTTACGGCAAGTCCCAATAGACCTAATTTCTTTATTACTATGTTCCCAAACTTATTTTATTTTTGTTTGTCTTAATATTTAAGCTTTTCCTGATGGATCACCTAATTGTGATTGATTTCTCTTTCTGCAGAAGTCCTGTAGAACTTCCTTTGTCATGGTGCTTAACATGGATTCAGTAATTTCAAGGTTTCTTGCGTCTGTATCTTCTCATGACTGGTCTACAAGCACCTAGAGAAGAGCATAAGTTTCTGATTTGTCTCAAATGTACCACAAGCCTAGCTCAGTTTCTGAAGCAAAGATAAGTATTTAATGTAGGTGGAAAAATGAATTACTATTATTCATTTCTTACCTGAGCTTAATAGGGAACTTAATTCATGGCTAGACACATCTGATATCCACTCTCATAACATTTCATAACTCCAGTCATAAGACTCACCATTGGGTGTTGAAATCCACCTCTAAATTCTGTTAATTTCTTCATTATACCCACTGCATCTCTTGCAATATTTGAAACTCCATAGGTTTTTATCTAAGTAAGGAATAGATAAATAATCCATTAATAATTTTATCTCATTATATGTGATGCATTTTGACTCCTAGGTCCTTCTTTTGTCCTCTGCACAAGAACATGTATCTATCTTTCCATTACCTGCCTAGCAACTTTGTCTCTTTAATGTACATTCAAAACAAAACAAAACAAATCAAAACGAATCAAAATAAACACCAAGAAACCCAAGCCGGCTCCATTCAGTCAAAATGGATAGTAACACATCTGTTTTAACTCTTTAAGTCTTCCGGAGCTATGTTGTGAATCCTGAAAACACAGTTTCCAATGTTGGCATTTCTATCTTAATAAACTCATTTCACAAGAGATTTGATCACAGGGTGCAACCGGTTTCACCAGAGGGGTTGAGCGAGAGTCATGTGACCTTTGACCATTTTCTTCCCAAATACATGTAGTATGCTTAGAATGTCCAATGACATGCTATCATTCAATGGATATTGATTAGAAAAGCTAAGAAAAAAGCTTCCTGATACTTAATTCCTGCTAACTGGAAAATACTATATGACTTTGTGGAGTTTTGTGGTGGTATCAAACGGGTTGATACACTGGCACCAAATTTACTTGTGAAAAATGGGAAGATTACTTTGAGCGAGGAAGTTTCACTAACAGCCTAAACACAAATGTCTTATGATCCTCCTTATCCACATCACCATATCAATGGCAAACTTCTGTGCTAAATATCTCTTATATGACATTTATCCAATGGCTGCTGTCCTGCTGCAGACTCTCACCTTTCTCCCTGCATTGTCGAAATGACATCCTTATTCATCTCCTATCCAGAATGTCTCCCCAGCCCTTCTACCTAGGACCTGGTATTTCTTTATATAGTCTCCCCACAACCTCCAGAATGACAATTCTACTATTTGCATCCAATCAGTTTATGCACCTGCTCAATATTTGATTATGGCTCCCTTCAACTGTAGCATAAAATCTTGCATACATTTATTGGGATAACAACAGATCTCAGCAACATCTCTTCTCACTGAACTGCTTTTAAAAAAACAAACAAGTAAACAGATGATTATTTTTGCAGATCTTCTTGCCTTTGCGTACAATGTTCTCCCTGCCTGGCATGACCTTCCCTCTGCTTGTTTACCTTCATAAATCTTACTCATCTTTCAAGCCTCATCTCAGATATTACCTCCTTTGTAATATCTTCCCTCATGACCTTACACAATGAGAAGGATAGATACACTTTCAACTTTATTAACCATGTATGGTACAGAGATTGTTTGCATCTTTATATATCCACTCAGGTGCTCAAGTACTTGAGTGAAAGGGAACCTCTCTTTTCAATTATTTATCCTCTGTGCTCAGGTGCAAGTGTGGGTCTGCTGCAGAAACTCTGGAACTGTGTTGAATGAATCTATTCACATGCCTAGGCAAAGTATGCCTTACTTGCAGATATGATCCTAGTTAGATGTTTCTAATGCTAGTTGTCTTCATCTCTAATATGACAAGCCCTGAGCATCCATTATTCTGTGACTCCATGGTGGCTTCCATATTTCAGCTGATACAAAGTCAATCATCATAGAGATGGCACCTCTGCTCTTGTTTGATCACCAAGAAGCCATAAAGAAAAATTAATCAGCTTAGGAAGATAATTGATAGGTGTCAAGTGTCCCTTTGTATAAAAGACTTTTGCTTCTAGACTGATTGCCTGAGGGCTCAAGAGACTCCTAAGAGAGAGCCTGGATACCTT
The DNA here is from genome assembly GCA_004363605.1 of Indri indri. NCBI lineage: Eukaryota > Metazoa > Chordata > Mammalia > Primates > Indriidae > Indri > Indri indri. Next base: position 14,196 of record RJWJ010021723.1, on the reverse strand, counting down.
TTCCTTATTTCTTCTGAATATCTGCATTTTCTTCCAAAATTAAGGTACCAAGGACAAACTTTGAGTGAAGCGATAGCCTCAGGGCTAGTATATTAATGAGAAATCTTCTTTTCAAGGGCTGTCTGCGATGCCTTGCACTAAGCATGCCTGGCCTTGAGGTGATGGGATTGCTGCGTGCCTACTTAAATTAAAAAAAAAAAAAAAAATCTTACGGTTTACTAGGACTTATTAGTTTTAGAGGTTTTTGACAACTTGATTTGCTCCCTCTTAATTAGTTAATGGTTGGTTCAGGCAGTGAGAACCTCCAGCAAGGCTTGTAGCATACACTTAAGGCTTATAGCCTTGAAATATAGGCTCCAAACTCAGAGTGGCTGGGAAAAAAAAAATAAACGGGGAAGTGATGTGTGTTATCCAGAATGAAAGTCTCTTGCCTCCTCCCTCTATCAAACAAAAACCTGTAGGTGGTGTTTATTTTTCCTACAGATTGAGAAACTAACAATCTAAAAATTATTGGAAGTGGCTTGCTCAAATTCACCAGCAGTATTTATTGCAGAATTAGGATGAGAATGCAGGTTTTTGACTTCCAGTCCAAAGTCCACTCCGCACAACACTATGCTGCCTCTTGCAAAAGTAATTTGTTAAAAATTCAGGGGATAAAATGCCAGTTTGAAGCTTAACAGAATGATGGCAGGCGGGAGGCAGAAAGAGCAGCTGAACTTGTTGATTACCGTTATTTAATGCAGCTACATACCCACTTACTCCATCCCAGTCCACTGATTAGCGTTTTCCTTTTATGCAGACCTCATAGCCAAAGAATCAATATATCATTAGCCTGCAGGATGTTGTTTTCTGGGTATCAGGCAAGCTCCTGAGAACATTATCTGAGTTAGAACGACAGGGGTTGGGATGTAAAAAAAAGTCCCGAATTACGCCACATTAAGAATCGTCTCCCCGCGAAGCTGGTAAGCTGCTCAAATATTCCCTTGTGTGGCTTCAGACACAACCATCAAATATTTAGCATGGATTTTGGCTAATGCGCCTCACTTATCCCCAAGATATTCTGCTGAAGCAGAGAGCTGGTATTACTACCCTTTAAGAGACGAGGAAAGGGAGCCTTGGAGAGATTAACTGGACAAGACATGCATCCTGGAGTAGCCAAATCAATCCTTTCTATCCCGTCACGACAATAGCCACTCCCTGCTTCTTTTGCTTTCAAAAACCGGCAGGATTTTAAAAAATTCTCTTCACGGACTATCTCCAGCTGCTCCGTCCCCAGCCAGAGAGCTCATGACCACCGGCCGGCATTAAACTTCATCATTCCCTGCTCTCCGCTACCATTCCTGAGTCTGCCCCTTCCCAAGCCTCAGAGGTCCCTTCTCACGCGGCAACCCTGGTCCTTAGCTCCTTTCTCTCCTTCCCCCTGAATGACTCATTTTGTTTACCCAGCAGAGAAGCTAATAGAAGGCAGCAGAATTTAAGCTTCCCTGGGACTTGCTTTACCCGCTGACAAAATCATTCTTTTCTCTCTGTGTTAAATATTCATGGCTCTCAGATTTTTAGATACAAAGGTACATTTTGTTTTAAAATGTGCTGATCCAAGACATACTGGTTTGCATTGATTTCCCCCTCTTTGCATTTCTATTGCATTGGAAATAAAGAGGTCCTCATTCACTTCTTGTAAAATATGGACCTGAATTTATCTTCTGTTTTCTTTTTAATTTGGCTGCTCTTCGACGAAAGGGCCGATGTGGGTAGACATTTTGCGTGTTTGTCTATTTTTCAAAATGTTTGTCTATTTTTCTCGTTTGAAACCACGCACCCGTACACAAACACACATACACGATCACACACGCACGCAGAGAGAAAAATCACATCATCTTTTCCTGGTGTCTCAGCCTAATGTTAATATAATTTGAAAAAGGGATTTTAACAAAGGTTTGGTCTAGTACGGTTTTCAAATATTTGTGCTTTGGAAAGAAAATAAAACGGAGATAGATTTACAGAGATAAAGAAGAGGTTCGACTCGGGATAGTCGAGAGACTGTAGAAAATGAAATGGGAGCAGAAGTGCCTGCATTTTAAAAGGAGAGTAAGAGCAATGCCATGGCATAAGAATTATGGACAGGCAATAAATGGAGTGGGTTACAGAAAAGATAAAAATCCTGATTAATGCAGTTCATTTGACAGTCTTAGAGTGCATAATGTAAATGAACAAAAGTATAAGGCTTTTGGATCCTGGAAGCTACATGGGGATTTTTTGGCCCACTGCCACATGATATTGAAAGAAAAAAACAGCCTGATGTTAAGAAAAAGCTGACATTATTCTCACTGTGGTGAGGGAACGTACCATCTTGGCAGACTTTTAGTAGATTTTCATAATAAGGAGGATAAAGTTAGGATTTCTATGAAGTTTTGGGTCTTAGAATGTAGAAGTCGGATTAGGGTTGGATTAGGATTGTGTAAGGATTCTGATATAATCGTTTAGGATCGGCGAGCACTTTGGTTGGAAGAGTCTTGCAGAGTAAGCTATGATTTGATGCTATAGAAGTATTTAACCAATTGATGTTTATTGAAAGGAATTTTTATAAAGATCCTGGAATGAACAATAAAATTATTTTCAATTTTTATTTTCCTGGGCAACAACAGTTTCTTAGAATAGTAAAGTTATGTTGATGAAGACAATGAATTAGCAAAGTGATGTTAATGTCGATAGTGATCTATGTGGGTGTAGGTGATTTAAAGTCTTAATGTTAGACTCTCGTAATTGCAGAATACCTAAACGTTTATATAGCCTAGTCTCAATTTCCTTCTTGAATTCACTTATGAAATGCCAGCCAGGTGCTCACTTAGCTTCTTTTTTTTTTTATTTCAGCATGTTATGGGGGTACAGATATTTAGGTTACGTATGTTGCCCTTGCCCCACTTCCCCCCCAGGTCCGAGTTTCAAGCGTGTCCATCTCTCGGATGGTGTGCATTGCACTCTTTGTGTATGCATATACCTGTCCCCTCCTCCTCCTCCCCCCTGCCCGACATCCAACAGATGTTATTCTTATATGTACATTTATGTGTTGATCAGTTAATACCAATTTGATGGTGAGTACATGTGGTGCTTGTTTTTCCGTTCTTGGGATACTTCACTTAGTAGAATGCATTCCAGCTCTATCCAGGAGTATACAAGAGTTGCTATATCACCACTGTTTCTTAAAGCTGTATAGTACTCCATGGTATACATATACCACATTTTATTAATCCACTCATGTATTGATGGACACTTGGGTTGTTTCCACATCTTTGCAGTTGTGAATGGTGCTGCCACTTAGCTTCTTGAAGATTAAAATCAGTGCAAAATTCTAGAGACACTGGCAGCAGGTGCTGGTAGATATCTACCCTAGGTTTCCAAAATTGATGCAACGCAGGTATTCTCTGGGTCTCTACTTCTCTTTGCTCTTTGTTAATTAGCTCATTAAAGACTGGCTTCCTTGTCCTTCACTCTCTTTTCCTCACAGCATTTGCTTATATATTGCACTTACATCCTTACCACAATACTTTCTAAGACTCTCTGAAAGCACTCCCCACTCTACTTCATAGACTCTATGCTCACTTCCGTTTTAGCTTCCCCAGGGCTATCAACATCATTCTCTAAGTGTTTGCTGGTTCAAATATCTTACAGAGAAAATCCGACTGGTCCAGCTTATGATGTATACTAGACCATGGGTCATTAACCAGATTGTGCATTGGCTATCTTGGGGGACAGGTGCCCAACTCTGATCAATTAAATTTAGCCTGGGATGAAGAAAGGTATTGTGGTAATAGAACATTAGGGTATCTTCTCAAAAAGGATATTCAAAAGTTATTACTATAAGGAATACTGTGGGTATTTTTAGAAGAAAATGATGAGGATGTCACATAGTAAATGTGTCTAAATCAGAGATTTACCTATTTTAACTATCACAGGCATTAGTTTTGGAAGACATCATGTTTTCAAAGATCCTGCCATTGCTCTAGATGAAATAGTCTTAATCTGAAGTCCAAGGACATGGATACACCTTGAGAGGGTCCATGAAGTCACTGAAATTACTTACAGATGTGTTTAAGTGCCACCATGAATAGCTTAGCGGTTACAAGTGGACCTAACGTCTCTGAACACATTCTTTTAATTTTTAGGTGAAGTATTTTTAGTTTCTTCTCTTATTCCTTCAACAATATCATTTGCCATTAAATGATACCTTCTTTATTTCCTTTGTATCATTTATTAAAATCAGTTATGACTATGGGATTTTTTCTAATTTTTAAAAATTATTTATTTTTAAATTAACAACTGAAAATTGTATTTGTTAGGTACAACATAATGTTTTGAAATATGTGTGCATTGTGGAATGACTAAATCAAGGTAAGTAGCATATGCACTATCTTACATACTTATCATTTTTTTGTGGTGAAAACACTTAAAATCTATTCTCAGTGCTTTTCAAGAATACAATTCTTTCTTGTTAACTATAGCCACCATGTTATACAATAGATCTCTTAAACAGAGGAATCAGTAGATTCCTCCTATCTAACTGAAATTTTGTAAACTTTGATGAACATCTCCCCAGCCTCTGGTAACCACCGTTCTTGTCTCTCTTTCCATGAGTTCAACTTTTTTAGATTCCACATAAATTAGATGCTGTGGTCCTTCTCTTTTTGTGACTGGTTTTTTTCACTTAATGTCCTTCAGGTTTATTCATGTTGTCACAAATAACAGAGATTTCTTCCTTTTTAAGGCTGAAGAGAATTACATCATGTATGCATACTACATTTTCTTTTTTTCATTCGTTCATTCATGGACAATAAGGTTGATCCCATATCTTGGTTATTGTGAATAATGCTGCAGTATACATGGGAGTGCAGATATCTCTTTGACATACTGATTTCATTTCTTCTGAATATAAGTAATAGTATTACATCATATGATACTTCTATTTTTAATTTTTTGAGGGACTTCCATACTGTTTTCCATAATGACTGTACTAATTTACATTTCCACCAACAGTGTACAAGGTTTTCCTTTTCTCCACCTCCTTGTCAACACTTGTTATCTTTTGGGTTCTTTTATTTTTTTGTAATAGTCATTCTAATGGGTGTGAGATGATAGCACATTATGGTTTTCATTTGCATTTCTCTGAGACCAGTGATGTTGAACACTTTTTTCATATACTTTTGACCGTTTGTATGTCTTCTTTTTGTCTGTTCAGGTATTTGACCAATTTTAAAATCAGGTTATTGGCTTTCTTGCTAATGAATGGCTTAAATTCTTTATGTATTTTGAATATTAACCTTTTATCAGATATATGGTTAGCAAGTATATTCCCCTTTTCCATAGTTTATCTCTTAAATCTGATTTTGTTTTTCTTTTTTTTTTTTTTTCCTGTGCAGAAGTATTTTAGCTTGATATAATCCCATTTGTCTATTTTTTCTTTCGTTGCCTGTGTTTTTGTGGTCATATCCAAAAACTCCTTGTGGATACCAGCATTATGAAGTTTTTCACCTATGTTTTCTTCTAGCAGTTTTAAAGTTTCAGATCTTACATGTAGGTCTTTAATCCACTTTGAGTTGATTTTTATATATGCTATGAGATAAGAGTCTAATTTCATTTTTCTTTATGTGGATACCCAGTTTTCCCATCACCACTATACTTTCTCCATTGTGTGTTCTTTGTCCCTTTGTCACAAATCAATTGACCACAAATATATGAATTTATTTCTGGGCTTTCTATTCTGTTCCATTGATCTGTTTGTCCGTCTTTATTCCAGTACCATACTGTTTTGATTACCAAGCTTAGTAGCATAATTTGAAGTCAGGCAATGTGATGTCTTAGCATTGTTTTTGTGCTCAGAATTGATTTGCTTATTTGGGGTCTCTAGTCATTCCATATACATTTTTGGTTTTTTTTCTATTTTTGTGAAAAATGTCATTGGAATTTTGGTAGAGATTGCATTGAATCTATAGATTGCTTTGGGTACCACAGACATTATAACATTATTAATTCCTCCAAGCCATGAACATTGTATATTATTTTCCTTTATTTGTGTGTTCTTCAGTTTCTTTCATCAATGTCTCATAATTTTCATTATACAGGTCTTTCACCCTCTTGGTTAAATTTATTCCTAAGTAATTTTTTTTTTTTTTTGCCATTGTACCTGGGGTGGCTTTTTTGATTTTTTTTCAGATAGTTTATTTTTAGTGTATGGATTTTTGTGTATCAATTTTGTATCTGCAACTTTACTGAATTTATTTATTATTTCTAACAGGTTTTTGGTGAAGTCTGTAGGGTTTTCTGTGCGTAAGATCATGTCATCTGCTAACAGGAACAATTTAACTTCTTTCTTTCTAATCTGGATGCCTTTAGTTCTTTCTTTTGCCTAATTGCTCTGGCTAGGACTTCCAGTACTGTGTTGAATAGAAGTGGTGAGAGTGAATGTCCTTGTCTTATTGCTCATCTTAGAGGAAAAGTTTTGAACTTTTCATCATTGAATACGACGTTAGCTGGGAGTTTATCATATATGGTCTTTATTGTCTTGAGGTACATTCCTTTTGCACCTAATTTGTTGAGAGTTTTTATCATGAAAGGTGGTTGAATTTTGTCAAAATTTTTTTCTGCATTCATTGAGACGATCATATGTTTTTTGTCCTTCACTCTGTTCATGTGGTGTATCACATTTATTGATTTGCACATGGTTTGCTGGAGCAGAACTGGACCCTGGGTTCACTGGAATTTGGGGCCACTAGGACCTGTCTGGGGTCTAGGGATAGCCTGGTGCTGGGATAGCCGTGTAGCGTGGGTCCATGGGAGCCAGATGGGAGCCTAGAATTCTGGGAACTGGTGTGGTGCCTGGAGCCAAGGTAACTTGCATGGAGCCTGGGGCTGTGGGCACTGGCCTAGATCTTGGGTACAAATGACTGCTTCTGCAGTCTAAGTCTGTGGGGACCAATCCAGCACTGGGGTCTGTTGGGATAGGCCTAGACCCTGGATCTGCTGAAGTAGGCTTGGACCCTAGGTCTGCTGAAGCCTAGGGCTCCAGTGTCTAGCTTGGAGGGTGGGACCATAGGGACCAACCTGGCACTGAACAGGGCTGGAGCTTGTGTCAGTGGGTTCTAGCCTGGTGCTTAGGGCAAGAGTGATCAGCTAGTAATGGGGTAGGCCTGAAGCCTGGGGCTGTGTGCTGACTTGGCTCTGAGCTGGTCTAAAACCTGGGGCAGGACTGGAGCCTGAGCCCATAGGGGCTGGCCTGGTGCCAGGCAGACTTGGGTTCTGGGGATCCAAAGAGCCAGACTGGAGGCTGGTCCTGGGGGGCAGCTTGATGACTAGGGCTGCAGGAACCAGCCCAGTGTTGGGGACACCAGAGCCCAGGACTACTAAGGCCTGCCTTGAGATTAAGTCAGTGATGCCAGCCCATCTCTGGTGTTGGTACAAAGTCCAGGGCTGCTAGGGTTGGCCTGAGATTGAGGCAGGCCCAGAGATTGAGTCTGGTGAGCAGACCTGGAACCTGTAGTGGTGGGATCCAGCCTGGTGCCAGAGCAAGCCTGGAATCTCAGTCCGCAGTTATCGGCTTGGAGTCTGGGGCCATGGTGGCCTACCAAGTGCTGGGTTTCACTGGTGTTGGGGTCCAAGGCAAAGCCTGGTGTTTACTTTCCTCTCCTTTCGTCACATGGAGAGTGTCTCACTACACACTGTGCTGTCTGGGATTTTGGAATGGGTGTTTGGGTAATGTAAAACTGCCTTTCCTACCCTCTTTAATGTGTCTTTTTTTTATTTCTGTGCTATACCCAGGTGCTATAATCTCTCATCTAATATTCTTTGCTCTTAGGAAGGTAATTTTGTATAATGAAAGTTGTTCAAATGGATGTTTCTGCAGGGGCTGAGCACTGAAAAGTCCTATTCTACCATCTTGCTCCCTTTTTTCCTTACTAATTTTCATCTGCATTTCCCCATTAAAATTAAATATTGCTATTTCAAGAATTTTTCTGTATTGTATACCACTTATAACTAGTATATGGATACCTATTGAATACAACAAATTAGGGACAAAGAAATGGGGTTGAGAAAAATATAGATAAATTAATACAAACACAGTAAGGCTTCACTTTCCCTATAAGGTGACCTGAAACATGGTTAGCAAAGGTATAAAATGAAATATACAGATACACAATACCTTCTACTCTGGCAACTTGTCTAGTTAAGGGTTCAATGTGGTATTCTCACTAAAACACATTCTGATGGAGAACGTAAGTATTGAGAATTCCCTACTTGCTGCATGATTTCAGAAAATCCTCTCCTAGGATGACATTACCAGCACGTTTTTCAATTAGAGGTGAAACTTAACTACAAAACCCCTGGAAAAAGTAGAAGGCAAACTGACCTGTTGGTAAAGTGCCCATATTTTGGAAATAGTCACACTTTCAAATCCTGGCTCTACCACTTACTGTTTGTGTGATTGTGTATGAATGGCTTAGCTACTTTGAGCCTCAGTTTCTTCATCTGTAAAATACCTACCTACCTTTGAACGTGGCCAAGATAGGTAAATGCCATAAGGCAATGTTTGATACATAGTAGAAAATGATAGCTTTCATTTTATTGTGTATTGTATGTAATTTAATTTTTGTGTCAATCACGATCACTGGAAACATTAGAAATATTGCCTATCTTTACATTTCAAAATATTGTAGCTCAGAGAGTTCAAGTAACTTGCCTAATTTATATGTCTTGGAAAATGCAAGGATGGAATTTGAAATTTGAATCTAATCATTGATGGAGTGAGCAGAGGGAAAAATGAGAAAATTTAAGGGGAGGGTATAAACATCAGTGATTCTACAAGTGTCAATAAACAAGGATTGCCTTGCTACAGACATTCAGCCCACCACTCAAACATCTCTAGATCTGCATTTTGACAGGATCTCTGGACAACTCTGGTAGTTAGCATTTATTCAGGACTCACTCTACCAGGCATTATTCTAAATAGTTAAATGCTTTGTCCAATGTCTCACAGAGGGTAGGTGACCAAGGTAGGATCCAACTCTATAGGCCATATTTTTGACTACAGCATTCTAGTGGTTTCTCTGAGTTGAGCATTTGTGCACCACACATTGAGAAACATCAAGATAAATGACAACAGAATGTGGAGGCCTGGGGACTGTGGCTACTATAGGGAGTGTGGTGCGTGGGACAAATCACCAGACAGAATCTATCTAAAATTATAATGAGAAGTCTCCAGGGTCGATAAAACCAAAAGCATAAACTAAGATCTGGCACAGCATGCTCAATAAATATTTGTTGAATAAAATATATATTTATGAGTCCAACAGCAAGCGTTCAGTATTAGAGAGACAAAACGTTCATTGAGCCATGGAATCTTTGAAATCCAGAATTAGAAAAAAGTTTAAAAGTCATTAAGACCCTTCCCTCCCTCCCCATGAATGTTACAATTTCCTCCACAGTATTTCAGGCCTGTGGTCAGACACCAGTTAAAAAAAATACATTTTCTCTTGCTCCTAGTTAGGAAACAAGAGAAAAGACCAGAAATCTGACCCATAGAGAATTAAGAGAGCTTAAAATGCCAGAGCCAAAGAGACTCCTGATTCTAGCCAGGTATTTGATGGACGAGAGGGAGAGAGATAAATACTGCAGTAATGATGGCTACAATCACCAAAGTGATTTTCCAGCAGCAAAAAGATGCTCATGGACATGAGGGGCCAGTGTGAGCCTATTGATTTCTCTCATAATCTCTTTTTATGGCTCGTCTTTTCCTGTTAGCTCGGGCAGCCAGTATCTCAGGGACTGCAGTTCCTCCTGGGCCTGCCAAGCTGATTGCTGCCGAGCAACCATGAAATATGAAGGCCCGTGTGACCCTTAATTGAACAAGCCCCCGTTAATAATGCAGTAGAGATGCCGAGAGTTGGGGCAGGCAGGTAGGAAGAGACAAAATGAGAGAAAAAGAGAAAGGAGCCACAGATGTCTTCTTCATTAGGAGAGAGAAAATAAACAGAAAAAAAGAACTGGGACAAAAAATTTAGTCTGAACAACACTAGTAATAGATAAAAACTTGGATCCTTCCTCCACCCTGATGTGGCCAAGTGGATAAACTTTTCTAGTCATATGAGATCAAGATTATCTGATTTCAGGGATTGCTCATGAGATTGCTAATATTTACAGTCTGCTTGTTGCCCACGGAGTAGAAAGAGCAACCTTATACCATTGTCATCGAATCACAGAATTTGTTGATAGATCTGGTATGTAAACCCAAGTCACCTCAGTTCCAGTGCAGGACTTCTTTTTTCATGGCACACTAAGGTATTGATGTAAGATCAGTCTGTACAATCAAATAGCCATTATCTCCAGAGAATATTCCCTGAGCATTTGGCTTGTCCTTGGCTTAAATTAAACAAAGAAATGTCAATCAAATCATAACTTATAATGAAAAATTAGGTAGTTGAGAGGTATTTAATGTATCTTATTAAAATGAATAGGATACAGTGGCATGCTCCTGTAATCCCAGTTACTTGAGGGGAGACTGGGGTGGGAGAAACACTTAAGCCCAGGGATCTGAGTCCTGGACAACATAGCAAGATCCCATCTGTAAAGAATAGAAAAGAATACAATAGAATCAATATGAATAAATCCAATCCAACATTTATAAAATTTATTGATTCAGTTATTTAACAGATAGTCAATAAATATTTATTATATATAAAAAGAAATGTGTTGGGTGCTGGATGCTCAGAATTCAGTGATGACTGAGGTGGGCACATTCCCTGCCGTTAATTATTAATAGTTAGCATTAAATGTATTGGGATAGAGAAAAAGAGAGTTTATGCAGATAATTACAATATCAGGGGATACGTGTTACGGAAGAGCAAAGATATAATGTTATTGGATCATAGAAAGGAATATCTCAGCCAAACGTGGAGACAATTTTTTTTAAGGCTTTCTGGAGGCAATGTCTTCTAGCCAGAGGCCTGAAATGTGAGCATGAGCTAGCCAGACAAAGAGAGTGTGGAAAAGCATTTCATATAGAGGGACCAGCATGAACACTGGCTATGGCACATGTAAGAAATTAAAAAAATAGAACAGTCCTTCTAGTTGTAGTGTATGGTGCAATGAGAAAAGTGTCTAAAAACACTTTAGAAGCTGGAGAAATAAGGAGAGACCAGCACATGAAATTCCTTGCAAGTCATATTTATTGAAGTATTATCTTTACACTAACAGCATTAGGGGAGCAGTGCAGGTTATTAAAGCTCACTCTTTCTATCGTATGACACCCACTCAAGTTACTTAACGCTTTGGAAATTATAATTACCATTTCGTGTGTTCTAGTTTGAATTCCTCCACTGCCACTTCTTCCTCCATAGTTTACGTCACCATGGAATGCACGAAACCGAAACCAAATTGTGGCAGTTGTAGAAGAGGTATGCACCATCCTAGAGAGTTTAGGCCAACTAGGACATCAGGGGGAACTTGTGAACTACTACACTTCTAAAAATGTGTTTCCAGGAGAATAAAAACACAGAGATAATCAAGAAAAGAAGGGAACATTTTTCACTCATCACTCAAAAGTTTATTTCACTCTCCTAAGTCCTAAGAAAAATAGTCAAAAGGAAAATTTCATGATGATATGACTTTATCCTTTTAACCACTGTCCTCCTACTAAGGAGAATGGAGGAAAAGGAAAGGAGTGAGCATGGCTGACGATTTGCTGTGTGATTGTCTACTACCTTCGTAGGGTTCTCGCTGTAATACCCTCTGCTGACGAAGCTTCACTTCTGCTATACCAACAGTTACACCCGGGTCTTAAGAATCAATCCTGTACCCCAAATCCTCATTCTAGCAGCTGGGATTCTACCTTGACCTGAGCAAGGCCAGCACTGTACTCCTGTTTTTCTTATGGCACCCATGCCTTGCTTCTCAATGTTTGAGTGTTTCTGCATAACTGTTTTTATAACCTTTATAAAGTACCAGAAGGATAGCTAAAATACTACCTGAAACAACAATGGCCAAGTCAAACAATTGAGAAAGAACAATAAAATAGCGTAGGTTTGGGAATTTGGAGGAGGAATGAATTTTGGTATGTTCCAGCAGAGAGGTAATGGTGGGTTAGTTATTTTATTTATTTAATCGGTAGATGTTTAGAGGATAACTACTTTGTGCCAGAAACTACTCTAAATGCTGAGATTTTGACTTCAAGCAAGAAAAACTTACATGGAGATTCTAGTCTATAGGGGAGGTAAAATCTAAGATTTAATGTGTCATCTAGGATGGACTAGTAGTGCGTTAGTGTCGTAGGGGGTATTACAGTGCTTAGTCTACATTTTTCTCCTCATCTGCAACTTATTCTTCTTATTAAGGGAATGAAACAATCAAGTAATTTTATTGAATATTAAATAAAATAATGTGATAATTGATCATTTTTAATAATGATTTTATTTCATAGAGTAAAAAAATTGAAGCTCAAGGAGGTTAATGATTTGTCCAAGGACACCGAGTAAAGTTGTGAAGCTTGTGTTGTGCCCAGTATATTTCAGAGGCAGAAATCAGTTTTATGAGTCAAAGCCTTTCCCATTTCTTTATCTCTGAAATTTTATGGGGTCTGAAAATAAAATGCAAAATACAGTCCTTGCTATATATATATATATATATATATATATATATACACACACACACACAATTTTGAAACAACCCAAGTGCAGTCTTTACTTTTTGTTTTTTCTATTTTTAAACTTTTTATTTTCAGACTTATAAAAACACTGTAAAACTGGTACACAGAACTTCTGTATAACCTTTACTCAGATTCCACAAATATTAACATATAACCACAGTACAATTATTCAAATCAAGAAATTAACATTGATAAAATATGAGTATCTAATCAACTTTATGAAATTTCTGTACTTGTTCCACTGACGTCTTTTTCTGTTTGAAGATCCAATCCCAAATCACATGTTGCATTTAGTCTTCATGTCTCCTGTAAGTCTTCTTCAATCCCTGACAGTCCTTTAGCATTTCTTTGTCTTTCAAGACCTTGTTATTTTTGGAGAATGTTGCCCAGTTATTTTGTCAAATATCCCACAATTTGGGTTGGCCAAATGTTTCCTATGGCTTAATTTAGATCATGCATTATTTGGCAAGAATGCCATAGAAGTGATGCTGTGTTCTTCTCATTGCATCATATCACTCACCTGTACCATTTACTGAGTTGTCCATTATTGACGATGTTAATTTTGATCACTCGGTTAGGTAAATGTCTGTCAGTTTTGTCCCCTGTCAAGCCACTATATTTCCTTCATAAATTCACCACTGTTTTGTGAGGACTTAGTCTGAGATTAAGTGAATGGAGTTCTGACTTTGAAAAGGTGAATAGGAAAGCATTTCTTTGGAACAGTGTGATGGGATGGTCACTGGACTTAGACTCACAGGACTTGGGTACCAGTTTCTTCTCCTATGAGCTCAGGGGTTTAGACTCAAATGATGTTTCCTGAATGCCAACTGGAGGTCTTGCATGACCTTGTTAAAAATATGCATTCCTGGATCCTATTCCAGACCTTCTCATTCAGAACCTCTGCCAATACTGGATCTTTAGAAGCAATCATTTAAACATAGTCCACACATGATTCTGCAGTTTGGAGGATTCCAGCACCACATGGAGGATTCCAGACCCCATTCAGCTCTGGAAGTCTCTGCCTTGCTGAGTTCTTTTTCCAGGAATGCCATAGTAGAAGGTAGGGGGTAGAGAGAAAATACCCAAAAAAGGATTTTTCAAGTTGTTTGCTTATGTATATGATGTCACAGGTACAACCAGAACCAACAACATATAAGAGAGGGAGATGGATACAGCAGGAGCTTTATCCTACTTTATCTGAAGCTCTGTTTGATGACATCTCATCCCTCACATACACTGTTTTTCATGAACATTTTCCTCCCATATATATGGAGTAGAGAGATTATTCAAGGATTGTCAGCCAGTGAGAAATGCACAGAGAGATAAAGAAAGGAGTTTTCCTCTCAGTGACAGAGAATAAGGATCTATTCCCTTTATCAGAGAATCTGGACTCTAATGAATGGATCCCATAATGCCTATCCATCACTTGTGCAGGGCAGCATAACAAGCCCCATGGCTCAGTTAGCAGCTACCTGGGCCTTCTGGCATGCTGCTGTGTCCGTATGCCT
>RJWJ010021722.1:0-27589 GCA_004363605.1 Indri indri | reverse complement strand
AAAGCCTCAGCAAAAGGTTTTCAGAAAACAACCAGGACTCATATTCCTTCCTCAAATAATTTGTTGACTGAAATGTTGGTAGTTGCATTTTTATTTTCTATTCATGCCACTAGGAATAACTTCTCAGTTTTAAAGTATATTTTTAAAAATGTACCTGGTCAACAGGAAGCAAATAGTGTTATCAAGTGTAAGATGTATCTGTATTTTGAAGATGTTAAAACATGAAAAGAAATGCACTTTGGAATCAATAAGAAAAACTATTTCAATTTAGAGAGACAATATTATAGCACACTTAAGGGGATGTCTGTGAAAATACAACACCTGCAATATTGCAACTCCGCCTCATGTTGGCTGGGTGACTTTGGGCAATGTACTTACAAGCTGTGCCTCCAATTTCCTATCCATAAAAGGGAATGATAATAATATCAAATGCTTGGAATTAGAGTTGTTGGAAAGAAATGTATTAAATATATATGTAAAGGGCTTAGAACACTGCTTGGTACATGTAAGTATTATGTAAATGTTGGCTATCATCATTACTATTTCTTGAATGCTTTAGAATTATGAAATCCAGCACCCTGATCTATTCAATTCCTTCCTAATCAAATATTGAAGTTGTAGATTTTTCCAGAAAATTATCCATTTCATCTAGGTTTCATAATGTACTAGCATATAGTTGTTCATAATATCCTCTTAATTGTTACTTGGTAATTGTTCTCTCTGAAGTAAATACCACTCCTTAATTCTGACTTTTTGTTTTGTTTTATTTTATTCTTTTCTTGATTAGCTTTGCCAAAATTTCATCACTCTTATTAACATTTCAAAGAACTACCTTTTGGTTTTGTTACTTGTGGGGGATGTGTGTGTGTGTGTGTGTGTGTGTGTGTGTGTGGTTATTTTTCTCTGTTTCACTAGTTTTTTGTACATATTTATTTTGATATGGTGACCTTTTTTTTTATTCTAAGTATTTGTTAATTTGTCCTATGTTATTCCCTTATATAATGGCGCATATTTATATATATATACATGTGCATATATATATATATATATAAGTGCATATATACATGTATAAGTTTCCAAACAGGGGAAATTTTTTTGTTTTATTCCTCAATTAACATTTTACTACATTATCATTTAAAAATATAATCTGCATGATATTTATTTTTTGGATATTATTAAAGGTTTCTTTGTGGCTTAGTATATGTCTGATTTTTGCGAATGTACTGTTTGCTTATCCAGAAGTGGTTCTGTGTTCCAACTTATCAATTGTAGTTAAACATTTTATCTGTGTGATGGTTTTGTTAACAAATGTCATTGGTAACATTGATGGAAGCATTGATTGGTAGCATTGATGAGAACATTAGACAAAAGAAATGCTGGGATTTATTAAATAGGATTTACTTATCTAAAAATTTCAAAATGAGTTGCATACAGTCAGAATACATAACAGAGAGATTTGCATCAATATCCTGAAAATATGGAGTTAAAAACTTCCAAAATCTCCATTGGGGAGATACTCAGTTACTGAAAGTAATATCTGAGACAGGGATATTACCTGTCTCAAGGAGGGTCACATTGGCCCTTATGGAAACCTAACTCTTCCCTTAGATCTTTTCCTATATACATAAGTCTGAGCAATTTTGCAATAGACTGGTATGCTCAATGCAAACTTATCTGGGATTGCTTCACCTCACAATCATAGTTATTCCATATAAACAGTGTTTTTGCTTATATCTTTTTCATTATTTATGCTCCATTTGGTTGTACTCAACAAATATCTTTTTATTTTTCCCTGTGTGCCCATGTTTCCCAACCTGGGTATTTGATAGGAAGAGAGAATAATAAAGTGCCAGTGACTGTTCCTCCTTGTGATTTATGGGTGAGTGGGAATGTTCCTAGGGCAGAGAGGCTCTGCTCTTACCATCCGGCTATCCATCTCCATTTGCCCAGTAAGCTTCCCTCTAACACCTTCCCCTGCTACTTTCACAGACCTGCTCTCCTTGGGGCAAAGTGATGTGAGAAGGAACAAACTAGAATTCGGCAGCTGCCTAAAGTTCTCCCATGGCCTCCTATTAGCAAAAGGCTGGTTCTGCTATATTCTACCTACACATGGCCATGAATCAGGCAAAGCTGTGCTTGGGGTATGGTAGAGAGAGGAAAGAACAAAATGAAAAAGTTACAAAGAAGTGACATCAGCAAGATGGCAGGGAAAGAGGTTCCATGGTTCATCTGCCTACAAAGACAATGAATAAACCACTATATGCTGGAAAGAATAGCTCTGGAAAAACTCTGGAGTGTAATAAGGAAGGTACAGAAACCCTGTGGAGAACAGATACTGAGGATGCCCACACAGAAAAGCATTGTAAGCATTTTAGCTGCATCACCCTATCCCCCAGTCAGGCATAGATTGGCATCAATAGGGATCCCCTGAGCATGACATTCTCCTAACAGGGAAAAAGGAAAGCAGGAGAACCACAGCATCCCTCATCACTCTGCGGGTGCTCTTCATTCCACCAAGGTCTCCCACAGTCTTCATTCATGCAGAAACAAGTTGATGGAGCTTCCCAGAGACTACATAGCTGTGCCCCTCCTCAAGGAGCAGCTGCAGTGCCCTTCCAGAGAAGGGGCCACCACTGGGCTCCCGCCACAGAAAGAGTACTACTGGGCATTTCCCACAAGCTGCAGCAGCTGAGCCCTGCCCACTCCCCATCTGAGTCAGCACTACACTCTGTGCCCCCCATCTCCACCTCTCCAGAGACACCAGCCCCTCCCATAACCACAAGTACACTCTGGACCCCAGCTTTTCTACTGCTCAACACACATCTGTAGAGCCACTGCCAAGCTGAGTGTGCCTGCACCCCAAGCCCAGACTCCATGTCCATTCCAGGTACTCCTAAGCCCTAGACACTGGTTCCTTAGTTATTCTGAATGCATTTGCACCTTGGAAACCAGCACCACTACCATGCTGAGTATGTCTGCCCCAGGCCCAGGCAGAGCTGCCACATGTACACCTAAACGCCAGACCCAGCATCAAGAAGGATTCCCTTGACCATGTCTTTCCTCCATGTGGGAAAAAAAAAGCAGGAAGACCCTGGAAGCTTTTTGCCAACAAGGACCTCAATAGCTCTCACCACTGCCATGGATGCTTTCAGCTTCAGCCACCAAGAAGCCCTCAGTCTTTGCTGACACTGATCTCAACTGATGGAGTTCCATGAAGACTTATGCTGCTACATTCTCACTAAAGACAGAATTGCTGCTGTGCCAACTTGAAGTAAAATCAACCTGCACCTCACCCAGACAGTGTCCAATACCCACTCATAAGTGAAGGTCTTTCCCCACTGAAGCCAGTTTGTAAAACGTGGAAGAGGTAACTGTTCCCTCAAATGTGCACACATCAATTCAATACTCTAAGAAACACAAAAAATCAAGGAAACATGACACCACTAAAGGAACACTATAATTTTCTAGTAACTGATCCCCAAAGAAATGAAGATCTATGAAATTCTTGACAAAAAATTTGAAATAATGATTTTAAGGAATAAGGAAACTCAACAAGCTGAAAGAGAACTCAGACAACTCAATGACATCAGCAAAAAAAAATACAAGAACAAAAAAATAAATTCAATAAATAGATAAAAATCATAAAGAAATAGATATTCTTTACCTGAAGAATACAATCAATGAAATGCAAAATGCAATAGAGAGCTCCACAGCAGACTCAATCAGGCATAAGAAAGATTCCACAAACTCAAAGACAAGTTATTTGAAATTAACTAGTCGAAGAAGGAAAAAAATAAAAAGAATGAAAAAAGGTGAAGAAAGCCTGTGGGATTTATGGTACACCCATCAAGCACATATATATATGCATTGTGAATATTTAAGAAGGAGAAGAGAAATAAAGGGACAGAAAGTTTATTTAAAGAAATAATGGCCAAAAAATTCTCAATTCTTGGGAGGGAAATGGACTTCCGAGTTAATAAAGCTCAAAAGTCCCCAAGCAGGATCAAACCAAAAAAGACTACACAGAAAAATAATTAAATTGTCAAAAGTCAAGGACAGCCAGGCACAGTGGCTCATGCCTGTAATCCTAGCCCTCTGGGAGGCCAACGTGGGAGGATCATTGAGGTCAGGAGTTTGAGACCAGCCTGAACAACAGCAAGACCCCATCTCTACAAAAAATAGAAAAATTAGCCAGGTGTGGTGGCACACACCTGAAGTGCCAGCTACTCAGAAGGCGGAGGCAGGAGAATCAATTGAGCCCAGGAGTTTGAGGTTGCAGTGAGCTATGATGATGCCACTGCATACTGGCTTCGGTAACAGAGTGGTACTCTGTCTCAAAAAAAAAAAAAAAAAAAAAAAAATCAAAGATAGAAAATTTTGAAAGTAGTAAGAGAAATGCAACTTTTCACATGTACAGGAAACTCCATAAGTCTATCAGTGGATTTCTCAGCAGAAAATTTGCAGGCAAAGAGTGCATGGAATGATATATTTAAAGTACTGGGAGGAAAAAAATGAAATAAACTTTAAGCTAAAACTATCATCATATGGCAATAAAGTAAGGTCATTATATAATGATAACAGGCTCAATTTCAACAGGAATATGTAACAATTATAAATATATAGTATTAGAAATCCTACCCAGAGCAATTAGCAAGAAAAAGAAAAGGTATCCAAATTGGAAAGGAAGAAGTAAAATTGGCTCTATTTGCAGATAAAATAATAATATAGAGAGAAAATCCTAAACACACACACAAAAAAACTGTTGTAACTAATGTTTTGGTCTGTCTAGCTACTATAACAAACTACCATGAACAGGGTAGCTTTTAGACAACAGAAATTTATTTCTCACAGTTCTGGAAACTAGGAGGTCAGTGATCAAGGCAGATTTATAATTGGTTGGAGTTTACTTTCTGGCTCAGAGATGGTGCCTTCTTGCTGTGTGACACTTCATGTTCATATAGTGGAAGAATTAGTATTGTTAA
Organism: Indri indri; assembly: GCA_004363605.1. Taxonomy (NCBI): domain Eukaryota; kingdom Metazoa; phylum Chordata; class Mammalia; order Primates; family Indriidae; genus Indri; species Indri indri. Next base: position 22,607 of record RJWJ010021722.1, on the reverse strand, counting down.
AATGTTAATACTAACCAAAATAGTCTATAGATTCAATGTGATCCCTCTCAAAATTCCAGTGGCATTCTTTACAGAAATAGAAAAAAAAAATTTTAAATTTATGTGCTACCACAAAATAAGGACCTCAAATCCTTAAAGCAATCTTGAGCAAGAAGTATCACACTTCCTTATTTCAAATTATGTTACAAAACTACAGTAATCAAAATGGTATGGTACTGGCATAAAAACAGACAGACACCAATGGAATAATTTTAGATTTACAGAAAAGTTGCAAAAATAGCAGAGAATTTCTTCTGACTTTTATGAATCCTCCACTCTTAAATGTTAACATATCATACAATGATGGTATATTTGTCAAAACTAAAAGATTACCACTGGTACATTACTGTGACCTAAACTTCAGACTTTACTCAGGTTTCATCAGTTTTTCATTTATGGCTTTTTTCAATTCTAAGACCAATTCAGGGTGCCACACTGCATTTAGAAATAATGCTCTTTTAGTTCAAACAGGCCGCCTGTATGCAACCTATGATCTGACGGGTTGAACCTTTATCATGAACCTCTCTACATTTTCTATTTCAAATTTTCTTTCTCCATACCTACTACTCCAAGTTTGAGAAACTTGGAGTTTCTCAAATTGTGGCCTTATGTACTTGATTGTGCTAATTTCTCTGCCTCAAAAACTTATTTCTGTTTTTAACACTATTATTCCTTCCAGGACTAGTGCTAGTTTGCTCATTCTTTCTTTCTTTCTTTCCTTCTATTTCTCTCTTTCTCTCTTTTCTGTCTTTCTTTTTGAAGCCTTCCTGAATCTATCTATATCCACCTCAACATAAATAATAACTCACTTCCCTGAGCTACTTCTTTTAAATTTTATCATAGCATTAAGAGTCTGAATTGTACCTGATATGACTGCAATGTGTCATTCTCTCCTGATAGACCAATCTTCCTCAACCTTTTTTTTCCTCAGTCCCAGCAGTAGTTGTGACTCATTACTGCAATGATCCTCAACAGAAAATTCATTTGACTCTTGCTCTAACAATGTGTTCCCCCATAATCCCAAACAGAAACTCTGCGATAAAATTTATATATATTTATACACACACATATATATAGTTTTTTAAGGCAGATGCTATTACAAGCAATATTTTAACTTTTGTGCCTTACTTATAAAAGGAATTGAGAAACGTTTTTTTCCAAAGAAATTAAAGCTTTGTAGAAGCAAAAATACTTATGTGGAAACCAATAAAAATTAAGAAAGCTGTCTTTTAGTGTAATGTCTTAAGGCTTATGTGATGGAGTCTGACAGACCTGGGTTTAAACCCCTGATCTTTTACTATCTTTACTACTGGATATATTATTTAAATGCTTTAAGTTTCAATTTTCTCATCTGTAAAATGTAAATAATAATAATACCTTTCTTTCTGGGTTGTTTTAAAAATTGACTAACAATGTAGATAGAGCTTTTGGCAGATAGTAAGTGCTGTGTAAATGCCGTGGTGTGATGATGAGCACAACAGGGAGAAGGATGGAGTGTGAAAACGATTTAAAAAATCACGATTCAGGCAAAACTAACCTACAGTGTCAGGATACAAGCTACACTGGGAATGAATGTAGTGTCAGAATATTGTACAAGGTGGAACTTTGGAGGGTTAGAAATATTCTGTTTCTTGAATTAAGTGCTGGTTATGTGGATTTCTTTCATTTTCAAAAATTCATCAAGCTGTGTAATTATGATTTGAGAGCTTTTCTATATGTATACCGTACTTCAAGAAAAATATTATTAAAAAAATGTTCCTGACACTCCCACCATCAACTGCTCTGTGCCTTACACATAATATTTACTGTACTCAATTAACACTTTTGCATGGCACAGCTCACCATTCTTTAGGCTTTTTAAATTATCTTATATTTAAAAACAGATTGTTTTCATGATTCATTCTCTCAGACTCTGCCTCTTGAATTTTTTTCTTCCAATTTCTCCAAATACTAACTTAACAGCATCTTTCATCGTCGAATATGCACTGAAGAATTATAAAACATATTGATGTCCATGATGAGGTTGGCTTTTTTAAAAACCAGGAATTTTGATTAACAGAATCATGATTTAAGATAGAGCTCTCAGTGGATGAATAAACAATCTAAGTCAGATAATGATAAAATCATGTTTTTTAATTAAATTTCACTGCTCAATGCTGAGTCCAAAAGATTGTTAAAATAAAAAAAATCGTTTTAAGTTATATTCAATTGTTGAATCCATCCTGAAATCAATTTCAAATCTCCACTCTGAACATTTAGCTAAAAAATTCAATTGTATGCTAAATTATGCAAAAATGTACATCTCCCACACTTAACCCATCTAAAACTCTATTGGTGTTGTGTTGTGCAAGCATGGACACAACTGACCAGTATCTGCTTTTCCTTAGCCTTATTCTTCAGTAAGGGAAAGGTCAACACAAATATCTGATTTTTCACTGTTGGCATCAACAAATTGATGATGAGCCTGAACCAGACCTTCTGCCTTCTCCTCACTTCCTTTCTCACCCACATCACTCCTCAACACACACAGGCACTTCCAAAAGAACAAGCACAAAAAGACAATTATCACATTTTAATTCCACATTCCTCCTCATTTTTGCATATAGATCTACACATATAAAGGGGTCTGCGTGCCCACACGCCATATGCTAAGCAATCCTGGCTTGCAGAGACTGTGGAGTGCTTGGTGGAATTCATAGATGTGCATTTATTTAAATTTGCAGGTTTGCAGGGCTCTACAAAGTTCCTTGAGATTGCCCCCGTATTACCACTGAAATGAGAATGTGACTACTGTGCTTTGACGTATCTTACAACTCAATTGCATCCTCAAACTCTTCTGGTATTTTGAGACCCATTATTTGGATATTAAGCAGTTATCCCTGTGATTCCGGCTCCAAACTGTTGGCTTCTTATCTGTTTCTCTAAACAGTTCCATCCTCAGGCTCAAGCACGAATTTATTCTGGTTTAGTGATATTATCCTCCCATCATCAAGCCGTCTCACATCCTCTGCACCATCTGTTTGTGGTATATTCACTACAGCATTTGCTACCAGGAGGAAAGTATTTAACTGGAGTTATTTCTTGATAAGCACATTATTATAACTTCAAGAGACCTCAAAATTGCTGTTTATTTATTGCATGTTCTGGGATATTAATTTTGTAAAAAACTTCTGTGTTAATGTGGTAAAACAAAGGATAACTTAACCTTTTTGTTCTAGGTACATATGTTTTCACCAGTAAGCATTAACACTAAGAGTTCTGATTAAAATGTGTTTTCCTGGCTTTTCCAAAATTTTAATCACTGTGCATAGTCCTTCAAGTAGTTGATACCATACTAATACTCTTTCTAACTATTACATTTCTGAGGGGAGGGAAAAAAACTAGATTTGATTCAGTAAATATTAATGAAGAAATAAGGCTGATGTGAATACTGTTTGATAGTTTCACTGTTAAAAATTAAGGGAAGTAATTTCACATTCTCTCCAGTGTCCCTATAGTTCACTTAGGGGAATACAATTTACCAAATAACAGTCAGTTATTTCATTTGTTAGGAAATTCTCCCATTTCATCGTGCCTTGTCCTACCACTTTTCACCCAATCAAACTTAATTTTTTTTTCCTAGCCGAAGAAAAGTGGTGGAGAGTCTTATCAACAGGCAATTCCTGTGACGTCTTATAATTTTACATGTGTGTACATACACACAGACAAAATATTGATTCTTAACTTCCATTATTTAGTAATTTATGTAATTAATAGGTATTGGTCGTATGTATGCGTTAGGGTCTCATGCTGGCAAATGTTTAACCACTGGGTCTTGGGGTAGAAGAGAAAAAAAAACCTCCTCTGACTTGTAGTTTGTTAAGGTTTTCATAGAATAAGTACTCCTCCTATGGCCTAACAGTAACACTAAATATGGAGCTGGGACGTTGCCCACAGAGGACAGTTTCCTAGGGCAGAAAGCATGGGAAGAAGCATGGAGTGTACATCTAGAGGGACAAATAAAAGACACCTGGCCCGCCATATCAAACAATGAATTTTATAAGAGTTGAAGAAAAGAGATTTAGTAGTCGAAGTTTTTGTTGTGTTTGGAACATGTGACTTTGTTTAAAAATATTCATATTCAACGACTATGCTCCAAACATACTTACCTTCTTGTAGTCTTGTGTGCATGCTAATGTCTTTCCTGCTAAGTCAGACATAATTTTTGAACACACAAAGAATTTAAATAACTTTATCATTTAGGGCACTTGGCAACTATGATCTAAAGTTAAAATATTATTTAAAGTATTATTTTATTAAAATTACATTTTTAAATTAATTTTTAAAATTTGTAGAGTATGACAAATTTTAATATTCCCTTTTTACAAGTGGTGAACAGTATTTTATTTATTTTTAGTTAATGTTTCAAGAATATGCATGATTTATTGTTAACATAAATTATATATTTTATAGTTTAAAATATAAACTACTTTGATTTTATAATTTTTGTGATTTTATTCTAAATAATGAGTTGATATAGAAGGTTCCAATCTACCAGTTTCCACATAACATTCCCATAAATATACAGTCTTTATAGTAATATGAAAATCAAAGTTGTATGCAATCATTATTAAATTTTCTCTTAATATTGGCATTTGAAATACTGGACATTTTGATGAGTCAATCAAAAATTTTGATCAGAGGTATATGAATTATGCTTCCGATGACGAAAATTTTATTTATGAAATACTCCATTTTTCTGTTTACTCAACTTTTTTATTTTTTTGAGTTTGCATAAACTTTATTAAGTAATTCTTATCTACCATTACTTTCCCCCATATATTTACCTTCCCACCATTTACTGCCCTTAGAAGCCAAAGCCCTCTTTCCTTTGCCTAGTCACTTCTAATATAATTTTTCACCCTTCGTTAAAATGGAACATAAACCCTGAAGTATAACTAATTCTTTGGGTTTTTCACTTCTTTTCTGTGAAGCCCCCATGACATGAAATATTAACATTAAATAAAATGTATATGCTTTTCTTCTGTTCATCCATCTTTTGTTTGTTTAATTCACAGGCTCCATTCACAGAATATGAGAGAATAGAGAAAAAGATTTTCCTTCCCTACAGTTTATTCATTCCAATGTTTTTTTTAACATTATGGTTTTGTCGAAAATGGATGTTGCAGTAGGATCTAAAGACAGTGTCTGACTTCTTCTTCGTTATCACTCATCCTTTATAAACTAAGATAAACTAACAATCTTATATTCTTTTATCATAGAATAATACTCTGTTACAGCAAAGAGTCTAAATTAAAAGTTAAAACCACACATATTCAAACTATAAAATAATACATGCAAAATTATTGGAAAAATAATATCAAAAACTTAGAAAAGCAGAAAAGTTTAAAGCAAACAAATTCATTAACAGATAACCAATAATTTCACTTTTTATTTCAATCACCATTAATATAAACATTTTAGTATACAATTTTTCAGTAATTCTATATTTATATACCCCCATGTACATAAAGACATGTGCTTCCTTGTTAAAAAATGTTGTTTTGTGCTATACACAGTTTTGTAGCCTCTAGTCCTGTACTGTGAATACTTTACAATGGTACCAGGAATTCTTCTGTAACATAGTTTTTATTTTATATATTGTAGCCCATTGTATGAGCAAAGTACAATTTGCTTAAATAATCTCTTTTTTATTCATGATATAGGTAGTTCCTATTTTCTTATTTTGATAAAAATTACAGCTGATCAATATTTTTGTCTTTGTCTACATCTGTGTGGACTTCTTTGGAAAAATTTCTAGAGTATGAGTCACACATCTTTTAAGACTTTTGATACACAAAGACAAATTCACCTGTTAAAAAATGTGCCAGAAGGTACTAACACCAGAGCTATATGACAACATTATTTCTACATGTTCTGATACTGAGCATTGCTGTCTATCTCATCTATTTCATTGTTGCCAATTTTATCATACCAAATTCAGATTAATTTCTTGGTATCAATTGTTTTCACTTAAGATGAAAATAACATGCAATCATATACCAGAAGACATAAATTCACACTTCTACATATACTCTCAATAACTTGGTATTTATGCATATGCTCTTTGTCCTTAATAAATGAGGATCATGTTTACCACTGTTTGTTGGGAAACAGTTCCCTAAGACTCTCTTTCATTTCTCCAAGTCTTGTGATCCTTCTGTTCTGGACTATCTTTTCAAGGATACTTGTACAGGGAACACCATTAGAAATAAGGTATTCCTCTGCAGCAGAAGGAACATTTGGTAGCTATCCAGTATAATAAAGTTATGTTTCCCTTTGTGGAAAAAACTGAGTAAGTTGGCCAGCAGGTGCTTTGAAAGAATGGGGTTTCCTAAATTTGTGTTTCTTCAGCTGTGACACAAATCCATTTGCATGCACAGCATTCTCCTGGTCCACCTTTGTGTCGTCCCTGTGAGAAATGAGTGGCATGGGAACAAATGAAATCATGAAGCTTATGGTATCTGCTCTGCTGTGAGCAATGAAGTCCTTTGTCTTTGTTCCAAGAATCTTGTATCTTCAGCCAACACCTATGGAACTGTGGCACCTGCAGTTAGGATAAAATCTCAGGCCCTTCAGAGATGTCACAGTTGGGACTACCTATGTCTTAAGGACAGATTTGATGGAATGGATGTATACTTATAAAAACAATTTAGCCTTGAGCATCATGCTAATCAAACATTAATTCAATCTTTGAGTGACCCAAATAGCTTGGCACAAGTAGAGAGAAGGAGAAAAGGAGTGAAAAAAAGAAGAAGGTAGAGCAAGAAAGAGGAACTACACATATGTTTTGGGGCCGCAAATAAGTACTTGGTCCTCAACAGAAAATTTGCCATTTTTTTTCTAGGTACAAAAGACTATAACCCCTTCCTAGAGAAACAATTTATGCACTGAGCTGCCTTCATTCCTGTTTTGGAAAGCATACAGATAGAAATTAATCAATTGATCAGTAGCTCAGATGGTAGCCGTATGGTAGCCATATGAGAAAAGATCATCTTTGCGTATGAAGCGTTGATTTAAGATTGTATTACCTCTTATAATGTATCATTACACTGATAAATTTGTGTGAGAGGAAATCACCAGAAGGGCTATAAATAGGCCTTTAGAGGAAATTGGACTTCTAAGCTAAAGCCAGTTCTGGTTTACTATAACAGTGATAGGATGAAGTAGTAGGTGTTTTTTTAGTATTTTAATTAATAAAATATATGGCATATTATATACATATTACTATGTATCAAGCATTGGCACCAAATGTTTCTCCTTTCATCAAGAAGGTAAGCTTCTTAGAAAATAAATATAGTTCATGGAGGCGCCTGTGCTTGGGAGGCTTGTGCCTCCTACCTGCAAATGCCTTGCTCTCTGATAAAGGCGCGTAGGTAGTGGCCACGACCTCTGGGCTGGGATGATACATGCTCCCGGTGGAAGCAGGGGAGCCGAGCCCGAGCCATGGCCAATACAGTGGTAGCAGTTGGACTGACCATTACTGCTGCAGGACTTGCAGGCCGTTATGTTTTGCAAGCCATGAAGCATATGGAGCCTCAAGTAAAACAAGTTGTTCAAAGTCTACCAAAATCTGCTTTCAGTGGTGGCTATTACAGAGGTGGGTTTGAACCCAAAATGACAAAACGGAAAGCAGCGTCAATACTAGGTGTAAGCCCTACTGCCAATAAAGGAAAAATAAGAGATGCTCATCGACGCATTATGCTCTTAAATCACCCAGACAAAGGAGGATCTCCTTATACAGCAGCCAAAATCAATGAAACTAAAGATTTACTAGAAGGTCAAGCTAAAAAATGAAGTAAATGTATGATGAAGTAAATGTGTGATGAAGTTCATATTAGTTTATGTACATGAATACCAACTTTTTAGAATAAAATACCTCAGAGCTACAATAAAAAAAAAAAAAGAAAGAAAAAGAAAATAAGTATAGTTCTTAACATTTGCCGTATCAGTTTAAGCTTACTTCCTGGTTTTGGCTTTTTTGTGTTTGTTTGTTTGTTTTATTATAAAACATGCATTTTCAGAAAGCATATCAATCAAAAATGCTAAATTTTTTTAAAGCTGAAATTATCATTATTTATCTTTTCCCTAAATGGAAAATCAATTCAAATGCTTGTTTACGTTATCAGAGGTGTTTGGGGAAGACTCTTACTTCCCTCTGTACTTCAGAGACTTGTCACAAAATGCAGAGCTTCTACTTGCTTCAAAGAAAAGTTTTAACATGAAAGAAATAAACAGAAATACAGAAGGCTAAGAATAGATCATGTTGTAAATACATGTTTAGTGCTACCTTCTGTTCCCAGAATTAATTTAGGAATTGAAGGGTAAGTAAAAATGAGGGGCAAGCTTAATTTTTACTGTTGTCATTTACCGTATCATTTTCCTGTGTTTATCTTTAATGCTAATAAAGAACATGTAGATGTGTTATGAATTCATAATATAGCACCGGTTAGTATAATGTTCAGAAAAATCACTGTGCATGGAAACAGAAGACCTGGGGTCTGGTTTCAGTGAGGCAATGATATGTGTGCATCTTTTCATCTCTCCAGGACTCATCTGTAAATTTCACGGGATGATTTCAGTGGTTACTCACATCTTAGGAGGTCACAGCACTATATGAGAATATGCAAAAAGCTACAGGGGTGGAAGAAGGAACAACAAATATTAACATTTTGCATGAAAATTAAGAGAGATCATCCATATCTCTAAATCTATAAAGCTAGTACTAAGAAGCCCTTAACTAGATGATCCTTAAGGTTCTGTGATCTGATCTAAGACTTAGATCTAACCTAATAAATCCTTGCAATATTAAATCAAATACATATAGCGCTAATAAAAATTATTTCTATAACTGGTGTCATTATGATTAAATCACTGGACATTAAACTAAAAATGGTCAACTGCATGTCTGGGACAACAAATACACATAATGTATCTTGTTTTGAAAGAATGGTGTAAAGAGCTAAAGATATGCCATGTGTTCTTAATATTAGTATAATTAGGAAATACTTCGTTTGTAATTTTCTTTTTTTTTTGATATCCATAATCAGTGTTGAATGAGAAGCTACTTTCTAGAAATTAATAAAAAGATTAAATTTGCAATGACAATAAAATAGAAAATTACCAAGTGTTTGCATGTTGAATATTGAAGTAACCTCTCTGGAACATGCACATTATATATAACTGTGGTATTTCAAAATCGATCAGTCTTTTGCATTTTCAACATTTCTGCATACATAAAAGGCTAATTTGTAAAATATTCTATCAACTAGAAAGCCAGTTCAAAAATATTTATTGAGTGCCTACTACATGCACAATATTATAATGGATGGAGTAAATTATATGTTATGATTATCCATAATTATGAGCAAATCAAGGCACACATATGTAATGCAACTTTTCTTTCAAAAAAATTGTAACTTAACAGAAGCAAAGAAATAGACATATACAAAACTTATCTATAGAACAGAGGATTTGGGGTAATAAAGGAATATAATTTTTCAGTCTTAGAAGAGGGGATGATTAATTTCACCTGGGGGAATTAAGGAAGACTCGTGGGGAGCTGGTCATTGATCTGGACCATGAAGGAAGGCTAGCATCTTCATTGGCAGAGGTGATGAAAAGGAGTATTCTATATGGGGGTTGCGGGAAACATGGGCCAAGCACAAAGATAGAAAAGCTCAAGACACTTTCAAATAATGCTGAGTTAGATAGAAAGTAAAGAAAAGCATCGACTGAAATTCATTTGTGATGTCTTCTAGAGCTTTGCAATTTATTCTATGCCTAATGGGGCCCCATCAAAAGTTCTGAGGAGAACAATACATGGGAGATTGGCTTTAAGTATGATCCCTGCACCAGCCTTCACATTCGCCATCTCTGTGCACATTATCTAACACCTCTGAGTCTGTTTCCTCAACTGTAAAACTGAAATATTAATCATAACAATTCCATGACAGAGACAAGATCAAAGTGATTTAGCATATGTCAAATCCTAGCATAAACACAGACAATATTTTTCCTAGCTATAAAAGTGTATGAAAAATAACTGAGATAAAACGTTAAGTGGAACTTCAACACAACTGTACATAATGATGAGAGACTTTGAATCAAAGAAAAATAAATCATTATCACATTGATATTTGTGTCCAATATAGTTCTTGCAAAATTGGTAACACGCATAGGCAAAGTATGGGGATTTTTTTCATAAGATAGTAACTTTTCCTTAACAAAACTATTTCATAAAAAAGAACATTCTATACTCTGGCCACACTACATAGCATTTATGCACAATGTGTTCAACTGTCATGACCATCTGTCCAGATAAATGACTTCAACTTTAAGAAAAGAACATGTATATTTGCTACAAAATCTGTAATCCAAAGTTAAGTTCTACATAAAGTTCATTGAGGCAGGAAAATGACAAAATATGAATAATAAAAAATAGATGTTGGTGTTTCTAAGAAAGAAGGATAGTGGTATACAAATCAGTGATGGTTGAATATTGAGTTTTTGCTATAACGGCGTGTGAATCCGTTATTTTTGCTCATCAGAAATCAATGCTGTTCTTGTACATTGTAGGATCTATAATAGCCTATTTTTTATACTCTAACAGCAATCCAGCCCAACCTAGCTAAATAAAGCCCATGTTGGCTATCTGCTTCTTTTATACCTCATCACCTTTCAAAGTGCTATTAGCTCCAGGGAGACCAGGGCTAACTTTTTTTCCCTGCACAGGTTCACAAAAAATGCATATTTGATACAATTGATTATTACAGGGATTTCCAGTGTTCCTTAATTATTTATGGTCACTATGAACTCAAAAGTAAAAAGCAACATGTAATTACAATCAAGAATATACCTAAGGTGTACCCATTTTAGTTATCAAAGAAAAATTTCCATCATCAAAGCAATACACCTTTCAGCAGGCCAGCAAATAAACTTTGCTTCTTTACTATAAACAGGACTAGCCTAAGGACTCGGCTGAAGTAAAAGCCTTCCTTTTCTGCTTTCCCTATTTGCTAGCCCTTCCGGTTTACCACTCTCTGTAAGAAGAAGACATCGCAGCTGTCCAGGTTAATACCTGCAACCAACTCATGTGCACATGCTTATATTTCTTGGTTGCATTCCACCTGAAATCCAAAAGTGTACTTGTTGAACTGAGCTATCTTCTTTGACCAATGCATTTCATGAAATAAAACATATCATTGTTCAAATATCACTTCATTTCTCATTACTGTATGTAGACAAATCTTAAGAAAAAAAATAAGCAATATTTTAAGCTACATAAGAGCAGACAAAATTTAAAATACACAAAACAAGGGGGAAATTATTGCCATTTTCACGTTTGCTTCTAAAGTTTCAGAGCTTAAACCGGGTTCAATTTTGAGCGGGAAAAAAACTCCTCAAAATTGAATAATTTATCCAAATCTCCAGAGTATGGAAAGATCATGAAAAAATAAATATCATATGGAACTGTATTTCCTCAAGAGATTTCTGGCATTTTTGCCTGTGTCTAGAGTTAATAATGCTTGGGAGAATAATGAATCTTTCAGAAATCGGCACTGTGGAGTCCAATACCTGCCAGCAAGCAAAAGTGCTGGTGAAAAATTCCAACCTGGAGGTGAAAGTTCCCAAGAGACAACAATCAGTTGGCATTGTTAAACAAGGAAGTGGCCATCTTTTCCTTACAGATTTCTTCTTTTCCTCACAGGTGATGAGCAGGTACTATGAGATGAGTTTGGCATAATTACTGGTTCCATTTTGATTATGATTGATGTCTTGCTTCTGTTATTTTTACAGAGAAATTAAGTACTAAAACCACAAAGATCTCTGAAAAACCTGCTGTTATGACTTCAAACCATTAACTGTACTAAATAATTTCCTTTAGTTTGTTCTAAATTTATAATTTCTCCCTTTGTACGCTCCTCTTGCTCTTTCTTTTGTAGACCATAGCAGGAAGATGGATCAAGCTGTGACCCCATGAAAGCAAGGTAGGAACCAAGTTCAGATTTCAACCAGGTTGTTAATGGAGTTGTAAACTTTCTGATACTTCTGCCTTCTTCACATAGGAAACTTTTTATGGACTCCCCATACAAAATTTCATAGTGATAGCATTTATGACTTTGTCAAAAGAATAAAGAACAGTGAAACAATAATGACATTCTCATTAGTTTGCCTTTTAAAAAAAAAAAAGGAATTTAGACATCAGTTAATCTCTATTAGGGAGTTAGGGAGCTAGGGACTGCCTGCAAAATGACACTACAAAAGGTAAATCCCTGACTGCATCATTCATTGTATCTGAGAAGCCTTCAGGGATGGAAACAATCTACGTTGTGGTCTGCATGTAGCTGCTACTGAATCGTAAATTTCACATTTGCAGGTTTGTGTGAATCATTTCCATTTTTAAGAAGATATGGATATCCAAGCACATTTTCATGTATTTCTAATCTATATTTTTACGCTATGTAGATATCTATCAAGATATAATTTAGCTTCAAAAATATGATTAGGAAATAGCTGGGACAATTCAATAAATCAGAAAGATAAACTTTAAGACATATGTGAGTATAATCAAACCTTGAAATTCGTTTCTACAGGAAATCAATCTGATATTTTTGAAGGATTAAGAGGAATTTTACATGAACATAAATAAAACTGGCATTTGTCATAACATTAAATACACAAAAAATGACAAGAATTATATATACTTGTGCTTTATGAAATAAATTTAATATACGCCAGATGGGGACACTCTTCTTCATTTTATGAAAAACATTGCTTAGTATTTTATGGAATAAAATCCAGAGAATATATTCTCGTGTGTGTGTTTCTCTCTGTGTGTAGGGACATATTGTGGTCACTTTTCAAAAGAATTTTGCGAGTACTGTGGTAAGAAAAATCTTGATATTAAAAAATAATTTAAAATATACCTTTTTATATCTCCTTCTTTGTGCATATTATCTTGCCCTTGGGAAACAGTTACTGATCCAGGAAACAAAACATTTATCAGCTAGCACTCACACAAAGCTTGACAGCAAATGATGGTAATTGGTAATTGGATGGTAAATGGAAGGTTGTAATAATAGGAAAAGGGATTTCCTAACGGAGATGTAGGTAAGGGAGGTGGGGAGTGGCAATGCTTTGGGGCTGAGGAACATTACACCAAAACCTGCCTGCTGATTTTTCATATTGTGCTTATTCAGAAAGAGTGTAAACTAACATTATTTTCACTGAATTAAAATAATATTATCTCTGATTCTCTGCTGTGCCTCAGTCATGTTTTGCTAGACAATCAGCATGCTGCTTTAATTATATACAAAGATGTTATCCTAGTGCCTGAAGTAGTGTCCTCCAGAGGTACCCGTCAATGCTAACTGAGTGCCCCCACAATTACTTGTCTAGCCAGTGCTACCTTATGTTCTTAAAATCTTCTGAGCATGTGCGTGTGTATATATATATACATATATATATTATCTTGCACTTGTGCATATGACACTTTGAAAGCTTCCTTTTGTGTCCATATCAATGTACATCTTCTTTCTCCAAATTGATTTCTTATTTTTCCTTATGTTTCTGTTTAGCATTCAAATATGTTATTTGAAATGAAAGACTGTTGAAATAAAATACTTGCATATGGAAAGATTCTGGGTTAACTTGATCTGAAGAAGAAAAAAATAGTTGAAATTGATTATGATTATTTCTATTTTTTACAAAAGAAACCGTGTCATTGAGGGGAAAAAACATGCTGTAGCAATCTCGGTTCAAAAGGCAGGTATGGAAATGTGGACTACTAGCAAAGGTTTCAGCCTATGACCTAGTACACTCGCTGTATTATGATGATTAGGTTGAGCTACAAGTATTGAAGAATCGTGATAATAATGCATTAAATAAACAAGAAGCTGTTTCTCTATCATATGAAATTCCTAGTAGGCATTCCAAGGTGAACATGATTCATCACAGTGCAAGGCCCCGGGCCCTTTCTACCTGCGTGACCTTGTCCTCTTGGTCCAAGGTATGTTCTAAGTATATTATCCATCTTCCATTCAAAGAAAAAAAAGAAGGAGCAAGTGATCTCCATAAGCATGAACAGGAGATTCCCATGCACAGGAGATTCCCTTTGCTAGTATCTGCATTTCCATACCTGTCTTTGATCAGAAATGACAGCTCTTTGGCAAGTTGAAAAATTCAGTTTCCATCCTGAGCAGGTATGGTTCCAGCCAAAAATCAGGTGCTCTATCACCATAAAAGAAGAGGAGAACAAATATTGGCGGACAAACAGCAGTTTCTACTACAAGCCAATGTACAGCATGCACATATAGGACAGCATAAATAAAATCTGGACCTTTAACACCAAGAAAGGAAACAATTAATCTATCACATACCATTTTAATAAGACAGTTTTGCATATTATATTAATAATACAGATTAACATTATCATTTCTAAACAGCAATGCTTGAACTCATATATATTTTCAGGAGCTATAAGTCATACATTATTGGAAAATGAAGGTGTCTTTATGTGCTAGGAGAAAATAGTCTGTTGCTTCACTTATCTTTTTTCCTTCACAGCAAACAGTCCTAAAATTGAGTAACTTAAAATAACAACTGTTTTGCTACCACTTTTAATATTGTAAGTGGCCTGACCTCACCTGGGCAGGTCTGCTCCACGTGATGTTAGCTGTGGCTGCAGTCATCTGAGGACGCCACTGTGCAGGTGTGTCAAGATGGTCACTTAAATGACTGGCAATTAGTGTTGGCTGTCAGCTGATAGCTCAGCAGGGGCTGTCCATCAGAGACCCTCCACACCCTCCACATGCCTCACCCTGTGCCTTCGGCTTCTCCTAGAACGAAGGCTTTGCTCCAAGAGTCAGGAAAGTAAAGCTGTCAGCCTTCTTAAGGCCTTGGTTCAGGATTCCTAGAACATCACATCTCCCACATTCTTTTGATTAGAATCAGTCACAAGATCACTGAGATTTAAGGGCAGGTGAAGGCTTTGAGGGAGTAAGAAAAGATAAGCTCTATCTTTTGCTATAAACAGATATATGTGCATCAAGGAGGGAAAAATTATTAGGTGATGTATTTAGAGACTGATGATACATAACAGCAAAGATAATAGAAATAGCACAGAAAACAATTCATTCATTAATAAAGCCTTTAGGACACTGAACTCATACTGAGAGGAACAACAAAGATAACCCTTTGGAAGACTGATTTACTATATAGGTAAAGATATGTTGGTCCTAGATGATTACATGCTAATTCTAAAGTCTGTATTCTATAACAAAATTTAGGAACTCAAAGCCCTGGGACAAATTTTAGATAGATAGGTTTATTACTTTTCTTTCCCCAGGCCAAATTTCCCACATCTTATACACTTTCCTTATTACTTATGCACACAGCATGTCCATTTTCTACAAAGATGTGATAAATTAAGTGGTGCCAATCTGTTTTTTGATTTTCAAAGACTGACTTTTTTTTAATTCAAGTTCGTAAAAACAGTTAAAAGGAAAAGCCCAAATCATTTGAAGCCACATGTAAAATTAGTTTGACGTTTTGCCCCAGGAGCACTTTGTTTTAAAGAAATAGATCTAGTCTCCCTGTTCCACAGGCCTTGAATCTGGATATTCAGTTTTTGCTACAAAATATTTTAAAATATATGGATAATTCTCCAAGTGAAAATAACCTGCCAACCAAAATATTCAGCCACCTGTTGTGAACAGCATTCAGTAAATTTATTGTTTGATATAAGAACAAAAAATTAAATACTATAAACATGGTCAATATAATATTTGGACTACAACTGAATTAACAGAAAATTACTCTTGTCTGATACTTAGCACATGTGGAATTTTCAAATAAAGAGGAAGGAAAAGACTCTAATGGAGATTCCAGCTAAAATGAAAGGAAGATGCTGAAATGGAAAAATCATTTACTCAGCTCCAAATCCAGGAAGATGCCAATTTCCAGTGTCAATAAAGTTTGTTTATGTTTCACATAACCTATAAACCCTACGGGGTGGAAGTAATTTTAATTGATTTTGTCATTTAAAGGATTGTTCTTTATTCTGTATTTAGAACTATGTTTTCAGGTATAAGCAGTGCAAATTACAGGGTCAGTATTGAACATTCAAGATAAAATCAGCTCCTTTGACCTAAAGCTGCTTTCAGGCTGAAGTTTTAGTGTAAACAAAGTTTTTGTTCTATATGCAAATGCAGCCTTACTAATTTTCATGTTTCAACTTTGGATAGATGATAGAATTATTTCTTGAGTTATCACATCCAAATAATAAACACCTATTTATATGAATAACCATTTTTCCCTTTCTTATTTTCCTGGCAGTGATCAAGTTCACAGGCAACATCAGGAACTGAATCATCCCGGATCTTTTCCTCACTACTTTTTCCTTCTTCAAAGGACTCAAGCATTTTCACTACTTACTTTTCCACTTTCACCTGTTTTTCTCACTCAGGACACAGTCGATTCCCTCTCTAGCAATAAATCTCTGTCTTTGCTCAACCATGTCTCTACCATTGCTCAACCAAATCAATCAGTACCAAGTCTCAATTAAATTAACTATTGACAGCTTTGTGCTTTAAAATTTCTTTCCTCATTAGAACAAGTGTAAATCACTATAACTTTCACCTCTCAGATCCCAGTTTTTCCCTTTGAAATCACACAAAATAAATGGATTCTCTCTTTCAGAATAGCATATGAGGAAGAATAAAGGTTTGGGAATCAGACTGTGTCTATTCATATCCCATCTACCCCTCAGTAGATGTAAGACCTTGGGATAAATTTAACTTTTCTGTGTTTCAATTTATTTTGTATGGAAAATAATGAGTGTCTAGCTCACATGAATTTTTTGAAGATGAAATGAGAATTAGGACACTAGCACAGAGCCTACATATAGTATTAAAATATCAATGATGAATTATTTTTCATATCTATGAAATATGTAATTATAATTATTGTAAACTCAATTTACCATTTTCCAAATAAATTTTTTCAATTTCTTCAAATATTATTAATATGATATAACTTAAAATGCTTAATCATTTTTACACTCACCTGTCAATATCTTATATGAATCCTGATTCTTTCATTATGCTTGTATTCGTTTCCCATCACTGCTATAACAAATTTGCACAAACCCAGTGGCTTGAAAAATACAAATATCTTAGAGTTTTAGCGGTCAAAAGTATGAAATGAGTCTTATTAATCTAAAATCCAGTTGTAGGCATGGCTGCATTTTTTTCTGAAGGCTCTAGGGGAAAAATCCATTTTCTTGTCTTTTTCAGCTTCTGGAAACTGCCTGTATTCCTGGCTCATGGTTGCCTTTCATCTTCAAAGCCAGCAATAGCTGCTCAGGTCTTTCTCACAATGCCATCTTTCTTGTTCTGATTCTTCTACCTCCCTCTTCAATCACTTAAGGGCAATTATATTACACTCAACCCAACCAGATAAGCCAAAGACGATCTTCCTATTTGGATTAGCAACTTTAATTCCATATGCAAACTTAATTTCCTTTTGCTATGCAACCTAATATATTCATAAGTTCCAAGCATTACAATGTGGACATCATCAGAGGGCCTTTATTCTGTCTGCCACACCAGCCAATCTTATATTCCATTTTTCTTCTTCTTTGCCACTATTTCACGTTGTCTTTGACTCCATTAATATAATTCACTATCAGTATTTAACTCATAATCATGAGTTCGTTGAATATTTGATTGATGTAAAAAAAAACAGGCTCAATCTGAATATTAAAGAATGAGAAAGATCTAAATAGATGGAATAGAGAAGGAAAGTCATTGGAGGCAGAAGAAATTCATGAACAAATAGTGATAAGAAAGAGCAAACTAAACATAAAATACAATAAAGTTCTTTGAGCAAGATCTTCAATTGAAAAAGTGATAAAAGATAAGGAAGAATGGTTAAGGGAGGCCAATTGTAGATGTCTTTGAATACCAAGTTGAAAAGATTGCACCTAGTGTTGTAGTTATAGCCAACCTTGTATGTGTGGGTGTGTGTGTGTACATATATATGTGTGTGTGAATATTTTATTTTTATTTGTAGGATAACATGAAGGATTATTTGCCAAAATTGCCACTTCTAGGCAAATTTACAACATGCTTAAATAATTCTCCCACTAACAATGTATTTTTTGGATTTAACATTCTCATCCTTTTTTATTAAAACATAATAATTGCACATACTTACAGAGTGCACATGATATTTGATACACGCATACAATGTGTAATGATCAAATCAGGATAATTGGAATATTCATCACCTCAAACATTTATCATTTATTTGTGTTAGAAACATTTCAAATCTTCTCTTCTAGCTATTTTGAAATATACAATACATCATTGTTAACTATAGTGCATCGGTATTGAACACCAAAATATATTCCTTCTATCTGACTGCATTTTTTGTAGCCATTAACTGACCCATCTTTATCCTCCTTCCCCTTTTTCTTTCCCAGGCTCTGGTAACCATTATTCTACTCACTACCTCCATGAGATCACATATGAATATTAAATGCAAATAGAACTGGGAATGGAGACATGAAGGGCAAACCATGAAGACAATAACACATATTAAAAATTACTCTACAAAATGACTTTTTTCAGTTATATCATGAAAACACTGAGGCTACGGATGGGACTAAGGGACTGGCCAAAGCTCATAAACAGAACAGGGACTGCGGCTGAAAGGGAACTGAAAATAGCGGGGAGAATGCCAAAGACAGACTTCACCTACCTCGTGATTTTGCTATTAGCTTTTTCTTTCTCTCAGTTAACAAGAAGCATCCATTTTTTTAAAATCAAACACTTACATGTTAAGAACAACATTTTCAGATATTACTCGAGTAGGTCAGATTTGAATAGGTTGAGTCTGAAATAGCACGTTAGGGACTTATCAGCTCATGTTTCATCATTTTTTTCTATGTCATCATCAAAAGCTCACACACCAAAAACTTGAGAAGGATGTTACAAACACTTGGTGCCCACAGGAGGAAAATACTACATCTTGTGGGTTAGGATTTCAAAATATGAATTTTCAGGGAGATAGAAACATTCAGACTACAGCGTCCATCCCTGCCACCACATTTAGGTCCTTCTTACATACAAAATACATTCATTCCATTCCAGCAGCCCCAGAGTCTTCAATTGTTCCAGCGTAAACTTTAAAGTCTAAATCTGAAGATTTTTATCTGAATATCTCCTAAATCAGATATGGGTGAGACTCAAGGTATGATTCATTCTGAGGCAAATTGCCCTTCAGTCATACACCTGTGAAATCAAAGATACTATGTGCTTCCAAAATACAAGGTTTGGACAGGCTAATAGGATAGACATTCCCATTCAAAAAGGGAGAAATAGGAAAGAGAAAGGGAATAACAAGGTCAAAACCCAACAGGGCAAATAACATTAAATGTTAAGGCTCCAAAATAATCTTTGTTGTCCGGATGTTCTGCCCTCCAGAACCACTGGGGTGGAGGTCCTACCTTCCAGGCCCACTGAGGCAGATTTCTTGCCTCCTGGGTTTTGCCACGCAAGGGTTGGACCCGCCCCACCCCCCCCAACTCTCTGGGTGGCCCTACCTCCACAATTTTGTTGGGCACAGCCCATGCAGTAGATCTCATGGTTGAAGTTGCATGCCTGCAGCTCTCCTAGGCTATAATAGCATGCCAGTGGCTCTGCCGGACTGGGATCATGAAGGTGACCCCACCCCCATGGTGATTCTCTGCCTGGGTGGCAAACCCAAGGCTCCATCCTTTGAAATCTAGATGAAGGTAGCCACAACTCGAGGCCGCTGCACTCCATACATGAGTTGACACTGTGCTGCACACACTCCACAAAAATTTGCTATCTGTGCTCTCCAGAGGGGCAGCTCCCATGGCCTGAGTCACACCAGCACCTGCTATAACTGCAATTGGGGCGACCAAGAAGCATGGCTACACTGCAGTTCAGGGAGCATAGACCAAGGTGTGAGGCACTGCCAGGCAAGGCATGCTGAGGTCCCTTCTTAGCATTTAAAACTGCTCTGCCTCCCAAGGCCCTTACACTCTGGGCCTGTGATAAGGATGGCAGCCATGATCGTTTCCGAATTGCCTTCAGGGTAAGACAATAGGCCCTGGCTTTTGTTTAGATGGCTGACCAATCTCCTTTTCAGATCTTTGGCCACTCTCTTCCTGTTCTCTTCCAAACAGGTTTCCTATGCCTTTCAATATGAATAGGCTGACAAGTTTTCAAATCTTTAAGTTCTGCTTCATTTTATTTTTTGATATTTGTATTAGGGATCTCCAGAGAAACAAAACCAATATTGCATATTATATTGTATGTTATTATATATTATACATATTATGGAGATTTATTATGCAAATTGGCTCATGCAATTACGGAGGCTGAGAAGTACCACCATCAGCTGTCTGCGAGCGGGAGACGCACAAAGGCCAGTGGTGTGATTCAGTCTGAGTCCTGAGGCCTAAGAACCAGGGAAGCTGACAGTGTAAGTCTCAGCGAAAGTCTCAAGGCCCGAGAATCAAGAGCACTGATGTCTCAGGGCAGAAGAAGGTGAATGTTCCAGCTCAAACAGAAAAGGCAGAATTTGCCATTCATCCTACTTTTTGTTCTATCCTTTTTGTCTAATCCTCAATGGATTGCATAATGCCCATCCACACTGGTGAGGGCAATCTTTACTCCATCTACTGGTTCAAATACTGTTTCCTCTGGAAGCAAACCTCACAGACACACACAGAAATAAATTTTACCAAATACCTTACTGCCCTTAGCCCAATCAAGTTGACACATAAAATTAAGCATCACCCTATAATTAGGGTGCTCATATAATTTGTCATTCAAAATGAGGCCCCATTGAAGGCTGAAAGTGCAAAACTAATACTGCACTGAGACAAAAGGAGTAAACTAAGACTTTCTACAGAAAGTTATAACCTCAGATTACCCTATGCATAACAAAATGGTGCAATCTGCATGAGTGGAAATTAATTTATTAAGTGTATATTCACATGTTTAGGGGAACTTCACATTGCTGATTACCATAAATGTGAAATTCCTACATAGAGAAACAGGGGCAGGGAGGGGGACAAATGCATTTTTATAACTTCATTAATACTATCTGGATTTGATTGACTATTTTCAGAGGCTGGTGGACAAATACAATATGAGTTACAAAAGCAAGTCCATATTGGCCCTATGTAGTCGGTGTTGGAGAACAGAAGGAAAATCTCACATAAATAGACTAGATAAGCCTCAAGTTCAAGAATGTGTGCTGTGAGGAATGTCTTGGGAAACATAAAGTTTGAAAGAAAGCCAGTGTGGGAGAAGCTGCCAGGAAAAGGTAACAGAAGTCCATGGCACAGGGGATGAGGAGGGTGCAGAGAGCCTTTGATAATGCTGGGAGGATGTACAAGCTTCTGAAAGAAGTCTGGAGGAGGACGGGAAAATTAGCATCATTGAATTGGAGATTTACAATGGCTGAATTTCACAGCATGTAAATTATACCCTAATAAAGCTGTTAAGAAAAGAAAGAATTTTAAAACTCATGACATAATATTTATTTCATCATGGCATCTCTAATTTCAATAATCGTATTCTTTTTGTGAGCATTAAATCACGGACATGCCTTTCACACGACTCTGGTTAAATAACGGTGCCAGAGAACAGTGATTAATGGCTCTTTGTTACACTGAGGAACTCTAGGGACATGGCAGAGGGCTCAGTTACTGACCCAGTCATAATCAATAATTGTGTGCATTATTTAGATAAAGACATCTAAGGCTACTTACGAAATGTTCAAGTGACCCCAAGCTAAAAGGCATTGCTAAGGTGATGACAGAATCAACATTCAAAATTATTTTGACAACTTGGAAAGTTGGACCCAACCCAGTACAGTGAAATTAAACAGGAATATTCAATTTACATATAAAATTAAACAGGAATATATTTATTATATATGTGTACATATTATATGTCATATATTGAAATTAAACAGGAATATATATTATAAATATATATTATAAATGTATATATTATAAATATTATATATGTATATGTATTCCTGTTTAATTTCAACATATGTAATTCTATATATAACACATATATTACATAATATATAATTTATATATAAATTAATATATATTAGTGTATAATTATATATAATAATTTATATTATATTATATATAAATTAATTTATATGTAATTTATATATATTACATAATATATATAAATTCTGCCTGTAGTTACACAGGAAATGAAAAGTTCTAAGATGAAAGGAGAAATGTTTCTGTTATAGTAGACATGAAACTTAATGATTTCAAACAACAAAGGCTATTTCTTGCTCATGCCGTGTACCCATCGTGAGTTGGTAAAAGGGCTCTTTCCATCAGGGTTACTTAGATTTAAGAGCACAGCAGCCCCCATCTCTGTCTTCGCTGGTTACTGTGCCAGAAAGAAAGTAAAGGCTGCTAAATCCCTCATCAGTTCTTTTTTTTTTTTTTTTTT
>RJWJ010021721.1:0-27579 GCA_004363605.1 Indri indri | reverse complement strand
ATGCTATTCATGGCAGAAAGTGTATGGTATAATCAACTGTTGGCTGCTGCTTGCAGGTTGGTCCTTAGCAGTGGTAGTAGCTAGATCAGCCTTGGTCAGAAGAAACCTGTTGTGTCCATGAAGAACTTCCATCCTTGTCTCAATGGCCAGTCTGAAGTAAGAGGTTGGCTGATATCCACAGTTCAAATTTTCTTGCCTAATGAGATACTCAATTCTGCCTCTGATGTAGATGCTCTCTGATGAGCACTAACACAGTCCACAAAGTTCCACCCCTTGGTCCCACTTTCATCGAACACCCATATGCACTTTCTCTAGACTTGTATGTCTCTAATTAACTAGCTAACCCAATTGCCATTGCTTAGAAGTCCATGTATGTCTGTATCTTAAGCTACTTATCTCTTGAGACAAAGTGAAAAACTAAATGTAAGCTCATAGCTCTGTCCCTTGAGAGGATTCCCCTTCACCACTATCCTTTAGGGACACAACAGATAGGGCTGTTGTATTGAAGCAGTCCATTTACAAGTAACGCCAATATGTTATGCTGACCAGATCAACCCTGAATTTTTAAATTTCTTTTTTAATTGGTGCTAAGAAATTTTTTATGAGCCACGAGTTGAGGGAGAGGCCTTCATGTAAAATAAATAAATGCTGTGGGCGTTTGGGTAATGTGTTTATGTAATTTACTTGATTTTCTGGATCTATTTGGACCTGATCCCAAATGCTCCATTTCCATTGTACATTGGATTTTAGTTATGTTCTTCCAACCATTATAGTTGGTGAGTTTCATAACTAGTTTCATAGCTAGTTCAGTATAGACACCTCCAGTTAAATAGTCAGTTGGTGTCCAACACACAATACCTACTAGCACCCAACAGCATGTCAGGATCATGTGTTTGTGGAGGTGTGTGGGGGGTGATGCCCTTTTTTTTTTTTTCCTGGAGGTGGATAATTCTCTATTGCAGAAAGAATGTCTATGCTGCAACTTTCCTATTAGGGATAGCCAGAGTTTCCACATAGCCAAATAACATCATATATTCTGGTCCACTATGGCCTATGTGACGAGCGGCTTGCACCAGCCAATAAATAGACTGCAGCAATATTTCCAAGGGTCTTATATGATGCTATCAGAATGCAAAGAGGCAGGTAGTCCCTGCTTCTTGGTATTCATGCCTTTATAGTCCCTTCTGACATAGAGGTGACCTGTTTAACCACTAGAATAGTGCAGAAATACTGGTGTGTAACTTACAAGTCTAGGGCATGAAGGATATGTGGCTTCTGATTTGCCCCCTCTTGGTTCATTCACTCTAAGGGAAGCCAGCTATGATGGCATGAGGATACTCAAGAAACATTTTGAAGACAAACTGAGACCTCCTACCAACAACAGTGACTCATGATTTCCTTGGAAGCAGATCCTCCAGCACCAAATCCTCAGACGACTGCAGGTCTGGCCAATATCTTGACCACAACCTCATGAGAGACCCTGAGTCAGAAACACTCAGCTAAGCTGTTTCTAAATTCCTGATACAAAGCAATTACGAGATAATAAATGTTAGTTATAAGCTGCTAAGTTTTGAGGTAATTTGTTACACAACAGTAGATAACTAACACAGATTACGGTACCTAGAAGAGGTCTGCTGCCATAATCAAATATGTAAAATATAGCAGTGGCATATTAAAACAGGGCAGTGGGCAGAAGCTGGAAGGACGATGAGGAGTGTGTTACTAAAAGTCAAGGGTGCTTTGAAGAGACTGTTAGAATAGCCTGACAGCCCTAAAAATGGTTACCAGTAAAAACTTAAAAGAAGTGAGGAGAATGCTATTAGAAACTCATGGAATAGGAATTCTTATCATATTATGGCAGAAAGTTTAGCGAGACTGTCACCAATTATAATGTGAAAAGTAAAAATTATAACTAATTAAGTGGGTGGTCTAGCTGAGATTTCCACACAGAGTGTCGAGAGTGCCACCTGGTTTTTCTCATTAGGGTATCTTTAATACTTGCCACTTCCTATTCACCAAATACAAGTAGTATAATGTCGTGAATATAGTAGATTAGTGTGATGTTCTGAGGAATGTCAAAACGATCAAGGTCTCTGCCAACTATATTTTGATAAATGGCAGAAGTATTAATTTGGCCCCGGGGTAGGGGAATGAATGTGTAGTGCTGTACATTTTCAAGTAAAAGCAAACAACTTTTGATCCTTCTTACTAATGGGAATACAGGAAAACAGATATGCTAGATTAGTATCCACATACCAAGTGTCAAAGGGTATGTCAATTTGTTCTAGTTTAGATACCACATCTTTCATAACAGCTGCAACTGGGGCCAACATATGATTAAGTTTACAGTAGCTTGCTGTCATCGTCCATAATTCATTTAGTTTTGTTCCACTTTTTTCAGGGACAATGCAAGTCAGTGGAACAGAAATATGATGTGGGCCACCTCTCCTGCATCTTTTGAATCTTTGATACAGCAGTAATTTCTGGAATTTTTCCAAGGATGTTATGCTACCATACAACACAAAATACTTCACTTCCCATTTTCAATTCATGCCAATTTATCAAAAAGTAAGAATCTTGGTAACTCTCAATAGGAAGCTATTATATTTCCACCCAGCAGATGAGAAAGCAAAACATTTATTCACTTGTTCCTGTTACCCATTGTTTAAGAATAAGCCCATGATCATTAAGATTATCTCCTTCACAATTTCAAGCTGTGTATGAGTGAGTGCTGAGTGGGTTTCTGCAGGTGTCTTGACTACAACGTCAGAAAAATCCCTGGAAAAGCAGGCCGCTCAGCCTGTGGTAAGCTGTAGTTAGTTTGCACCTGCATGGATCTGGTTAAACCTGTGCAAAACTGGAAGGCATGGGAGTGACTGGAGTGGAGGTGAGCCAAGAGGATTTGAAATGGCACATGGTGGCACTGCATGCAGAACTAGTAGTGGAGGCATTTGTTTTCTTTTTCTTATAAAAATGTCAAACCAGAGGCATCTATTTATCAATGAACTAATAAACCTTAGGAAGAAAATTACCAATTTACTCATTCAGTAACTATTGAGAGCCTACAATGTGCTAGATGCTGTGACAGGCAAGCAAAATAGAAATGTATTAGGATAAGAAGGAACTACTAAAGGCAGAAACAATCCAAATGTCCAATAATGGATTAATGGATAAATAGAATGCGATATACATACAATGGAATATAATTTAGCCTTAAAATTAAATGAAATTCTGCTGCTAAAACATGAATGAGTCTTGAAACATTATGCTAAGTGACATAAGCCAGACCCACAAGGGTAAATTTTGTATGATCCCACTTATATGAAGTCCCTAGAATGGTCAAATTCATGGAGAGAGAAGGTAGAATGGTGGTTACTAGGGGCTGAAGGAAGAGGCTATGGGAAGCTACTGGTTGATGGCTACATAGTTTCAGTTTGGGATAATAAAAAAATTTTGTAGGTCAATAGTGATGATGGTTGCACAACAATGTGAATGTATTTAGTGCCACTTCATTGTTCACTTAAAAATAGTTAAAACAGTAAATTTTATGTTATGTATATTTTACCACTATATATATATATATATATATATATACCTCTACATATACATATATATATTTTACTACAATGAACTTTAGCCAGTACTTTTTATATTCATACCTATAATACTCTGAAACTTAGAGAACCTTTCTGGATATGGCAACATGGTTTCAAGGTTCTAGGGAGTTACTACCAAGTTCAAAACCTTGGGGAATTTTTAAATTCCTTAGATTAGAAGCAATTTATTTGAGACCTCCAAGCAAAAATGGAAAGGCCAATTACGGATCTTACAGCCTTTTTCTTGTCTTATTCAACACTGAAAGAAGGAAAGAATAGCTCAGAGATGCCACCTTTATTATTATTAAATATGAAACTGGTAGTTGTTCTTAGAAATAGCATATTCTATGTTCATCTTCTGATGATGTTACATTGTCAATTGGATACTTCGAGTTGCAGTATAGTTTTAGCCAATGATACGAAACTATGTATATGATCTTCACAGAATGGAACATAAAAATGAATAACAAAAATAACAACTTTTGGCTTCTATGATGTTTTCATTATACACCAAGAAACACATTTTATTCTTTAATTTGTTAGGATATTTTTAACACGCATTCTAGTTAAAATGTCTGCATTGCTGTTGCTTTTTGTTTTTTATCAAAATCATTTACAGGTATATATTACATTTTAGTACTCCCTTGCATATAATAAACTGCTCCAGTAAACCAAGGCCAAAGTAAAATTTCCCCCTAAAGTTACATAACAATTAATAAGGATAAGGAAAAAAGAAAATAACATCGATTTCTTCCTTTCTGGCACTGGAGCAGGACTGGCTTCACTACAAATAATTATTAATGGTAACAATAAACTTAGGTTTTGTCTTCTTAAAAAGACTACTCTTTCCCAAGTCACTGTGGTGTCAAGAGAAAAAAAAAGACTACTGTTATACCCTCAGAAAAGAAGTATGATTTCTTTATAAGGGACTGTAAAGCCTCCCTTCATGGTTACCTTAATCAGTGGCCATATGCATTGCTGGATATATTTAGAATCTTCATTTAATTTCTATCTCACTATATACCATAATTATAAAGGATTAGAGAAGTAAGTAATTCAAGTACCTGAAACATTACATTGCTAACGTGTTAATTGGCATGTGTATGAATGCCTGTATATATACTTTCTAAATACAAATGGTTTTGCTACCAAAGTACATCATCTGAAGGTGAGTTAACTTGGCAAAGCCAAGTTAATCCTTTCGAATTCTGTGTCCAAGGAAATTGAGTATATGGTTTAGGCTAATAATTTGCTTCAGAAATATTTATTAGAGCATACACTGACATTTCTCTGATGGGTAAAAGTCAAGTGAATTTTGTAAAGTTAAACATGAGCTCAAAATGATAAGATTCTAAGAAAAATAATCAGTAGATGATCAGTTAAAGATTTAAATATAAATGCTTCGATTTCTCAAAAAAAGTGAATTGAGGGATAACATTTTTTGTTAGGTCTCCCCAACTTATTTAACTATAAATAAGGGATTTTTATGACATTTATTGTGTATTTATTCTGTAGAAGACACTGTACTAAGTGTTTTGCAAGCATTTCATCATTTGGTCTTGCAACAATTCTGCCAGATAGGTTGGAACTACTATCATTTTAGTAGTTATTTTACGGATTACTTTATAGTTACTTTATAGTTACTTTATTTTTATTTATTTACTTATTTTATTTTTCTTATTTACTTATTTTATTTTATTTTTATTTTACTTATTCAGAATCTGAGAAGAGGCACTGCCAATTCTGAACAAAGAGATATTCCTTATGTTACACTGCTATTTAATAGCAGAGGGAGATTTTTAAGCCCACATTTTTTGACTTCAGGGCACTGCTCCCAGGTGAATTTGTTTCCTTCAAAACATATTCTTCTAAAGGGACATTGAGACCCACTTCAAATCCTTCAGTTGTCTTTTTGAGTAGGGCAGACTGCTATCAGTTTTATACATGCAATGAGAAGAGGAACCTCTTCAACAAAAAGCACAATAGTATGATTGGCTGAAGTCCAGTTTATACTAATATTTTGCCAAGAAAACTCATCATAGTCATGTGCTCTTAAATAAGTATGAAAAATTCTGAATGTATTACCTCACTGTTTGCTTCTCAGATTAAGTTAATATAAAATGCAATAAAAATGATTTCTTCTATTTACTTGAATTAATAGTCTATTTATTATTATATCAAAATATTTGCTAACATATAATATTATAGACAGGTTGTCCTCTGTGTACTTACTCTAAATCTCTGAAGATAACATTAAGGAGATGTAGAAGCACAATTCAAGCAATTCTGTGTAAGAATTCAATATTGAGAGATATCTTCTGCTAAAAGCAGAGTCTCTGAAAATTAATAACCTGAACTCTAAGGTCTAGCATTTCTGAGACTTTGACAATAAAATACAATCCATAAAAATGCACATTTCTAAAGAATTAGATTATGTGATTAGTATTTTTCACTTAATAATTTTAGTTCGGAAAATATGGCATATGTAAGAAAGCCCTAAATTAAGTTACAAACTGTAAGGCCATACTGGATTTGATCAATGTTGAGTATTTCTGATTCTCATAAAAAGATGTATCCTCTATTAGTAAAATAAGATAATCAGTTTTATCTTCTAAGAAATGTCACCCAATAAAGTAGTGTTGAAGATGCATATAATTCTGTTAACTGTTCTCTAATAACTGTGGACATTACATCTCATCCTTAGCAAAAATTCCTTTTAGCCTGAAGAAGTGAGATCTTATTCAAAATTAGGGAATTAGAAATGAATACCCATTTTTTAATTTTTATGTCTATGCACATGTGTTCTGCGTTTGCATATAAACTTCTCCTTGGTTATTAAATTTCTATGGCTGACAAATTTCACAAGTACTAAGAAGGCATAATTTAAAAATCATATTATATTATTACCAGTTTATGTGGCCAATCTATGCTTCAAGACACACCATTAGTCATTTTTAAAGACACGTGTAGATCTAATATTTCTTTTGCTTGATTAAAAAAATCACAGTAAGCATGCATTCTATAAACATTACATATATTAATTGAAATTAACTCACAACATTAATACATGCAGTTTACTGAGTAGTTGGGTCCAAGAAAATTATAGAGAATTAACTAAAGTGGATGGCTAGATGAAGAATAGGGAAGCTGACAGTTGCATATTCATGGAAATTGTAAAATTTAAAACTGAAGGAAATCTTAATGATGTATAGCGCAACATTTTGTAACCAATATAAGACTATCAGAAGTTAAATACAGGTTATACGGTCATTGTCTAAGGCAGGATCAGTATTCTGGTGTCCTGACTTCTCAGCTCAGCGCTCTTTCATTCTACATTAGGAGCACTTAATCCAGATGAATAGCTCACAGTGGGACTATATTTCTCAAACTCTAGTTAGTAAATTATCAAAGTGTTCTCAGGTTCCATAAAGAATTTACTAAATCATGATAAAAATTACCATTTATTTTAGGATCTATGATTTGTAAGGATCCATGAAGATTCATTAGCACACTCTTTCTCCATCTTATAGTATCACTGAAAGATATTCTTTCAGGCTAAAACAAATCTGGTGACAGAGCTCATTGTTTGGAAAAGTTGCTGATTCTTATGTTAGACGGCTTTGCTTACTAGAGATTTCTTACCTGTATGCTTATAAAATCTTCCTCTCTAAGAATTCTAATCTAAAAGTTTCCCGATGTCTTTTTCAAATATTTTAAAACTCCAAACTAAATACTCTCCTTTTTTTTCCTTATTCCTAATAAGACTTCTCATTTGATCATTAGGTGTGTTACTTTCCTGCAATTAATAGATTGTATAATAATATCATAGAATGATCTGGGAACCGGTAAAGAAAATAAAATGACGTAGACAAATAACAAATACTTAACATACCTGACCACCTCCATATACCTTTTATTCTCATTGAGCTTTAAAAAAGCAAATAATTTCATATCTATTTCAACATGATGCCATGGCTATTTTTTTCTTTTTTTCAGCGGCAGAGTCTCACTTTGTTGCCCAGCCTGGAGTGTAGTGACACAATCATAGTTCACTGTAGCCTTGAACTCTGGGGCTCAAGCAATACTTCCACCTCAGCTTCCCAAGTAGCTAGGACTACAGGCAGGAGCCATCACACCTGGCTAATTTTTGGACAGACAGGATCTTGATATGTTGCCCAGTCTGGATTCTAACTCCTAGCCTCAGGTGATCCTCCTGCCTTGGCCTCCCCAAGTGCTGGGATTGCAGGCATGAGCCACTGCCCAGGCCATGGCCATTCTTTTGATAATTGCTTGGAGATTTAGGAATTTAGGCTTATAATGACAAAGGCACATGTTGAAAATCCTGTGCCTGAGTAACTATTCCTTCCGCAAATCTTATCCAGAGGCTAACTCAAGAAACTAAATCTATGTTTCATCTCTGACCTCCTCCAGATTCCTTAATCAGCAACCTTCATTGATGCAGATTCTTGAAGTGCTCTGTATTCTGTTATCACATCTTCAAAGCTTTTCCTCTCAGAAGGCTATCATATTCCATTGCATAGTTCAGAATTTATAGTCTTTAGGTCACATTTGAAGATAAATGTTCATAATATATGCTTTTATACTTTGGCATGGTGTGTATGTAATGCTATGAAGGAATAAGAGTGAATATATGCTGAATACATGTCTGTCTGCATCAATTCAGTATTCTCTTGGAAACAAATGAAAATTATTTAAATCAAAATTGCACTCATAACAAATTAAATTCTCTTTATAGGAATCACTTCCAGTGCTAAAAATGTTGCAGGCATTTAATACTGAATGCTCATTATTTGCTAGAGTACAAAGGTCACAGGGGTTCACAATTCACAGATGGTCTCCAGGCTAATAAGGGTACAACAGAGAGAGAGAAAAAAACTTGCATTTGGAGTACCTAGATTGTGTTCCATACCTGAATTTATTTTTAATGATTATCTTTTAGATGAATCCACCTTGACTCTAAGCATTAGTTTAAATCACTTCTGTTTTTATAAAACCAGTCTTTAAATTTAAGTTCATAAAGTTCATAAAGAACTTAAATTTAAAGAATTAGTAAGTACCCAGGACCCACACATAAAAATATTTGGTTAATTAAAAAACTCCATTCCATTTAATAATTATTTTGTGTGCCTAGAATTTTAAATATCCAGGTATCATTGCCAATCTAGGGAATCAGTTAGCATTATTTCTCTCCTAATTTACTCATGAATTTCCTGAGTTAAGAAATACCTGAAGTTGGACAGGTGAACTTTTCTTTCATGTTATCTTTCTTTTTAAAATATGACAAGAGAAAATAATTAACTATTGGTTATTCACAGCAAGTTTTGAAGTAAATTCCATGGGACTCAATTGCTTAAACTGCCATGTGTTAAATTTTATATAGTGTTCTGCAGTCATTATTTTGAAGAGTGGGGGTAAGAAGACATATACCTTAGCACTGCAGCCTTAATAATATGCTTTGAATCATAATTCTTTGCCATATATCCCAAGGTAATATTTAATACTTATAAATAGTAGTGTGGGCTTTGTGATTCAGTCAGAATGGGGAAAATAGGTACATTAAGGTCCTAAGAGAAGACATTAAATCCTTACTGGGGAACTCACAGCATGGTGGAAATAATGGGATTTGACTTGGATCGCTAGAAATTGAAATCGTGAAACTTGAAGTTGGATAGGTACAATTGTGGGAGTAGAGAATTTCAGAAATAGGAAACACTATGAACAAAAACAGCAAATACAGACCATGTGAATCGGTAGTGGAACATAGATAGGGGAAAGGAAAAAGGACCTGGGAATCAGGCTGTGGAAAGTCTGTAACCATTCCTGCAGGTGAATCCTTAACATACCTTCAATGCCTTACTATGGATAAATCCTACTCTCCTTTGATAACCTGCTTTAATTGTGCTCATTGATACTCTTCTCATTTTACGTAAGTTCAAGAGGATTTCTCATATTTCTGTCCTAAATATTTTGACATGTAGTTATATTGTGGCTTCTATTGTTCACCAAGTATTTCAGGTATGCAAATCTATTTCTTGAATAAGATTCTAAACCATTCAAAGATGGGAGCTTTGTCATGTTCCTTTCATAGTTCCCACTACAGTACCAGACTATCAATAAAAATAGATATGAAAGTATTTTGCAAAGCACATTTAAGGTATAATTGGTATCGCTCCTTAATAAATACTTGGTGAGCTGCAAGAGATAGCAGAAGAAATTGTTTCTAGAAATCCTCAAAGGAAAAGATTCTGAATTAAAAATAATACTTTGACATTACTGCATGAATTATCAAGAGGCTAGAAAATAGAGTACCTGGCTATGGAGGTCAAGGTTATATAACACTCAGAAAGTGATAGTAATGAGAGTCAAGTACTAGATGGTGTGGCCACCCTGCCAGCCCCAACAAGGGACCAGCAGTCAGTGAGTCCAACATTAAAAAATGCATCAGTCTCAGGGCTAATTAGTGAGAAAAATAAATTCATAGGTTAAGGAAATTTGTGCCTGAAAATTAATCCAAGACTCAAGCTGCTGCTTGCTGAAAGACATTAGGCAATTAAAATGTAAAGTGATGACTATTTCTTTTTAAGTTAGAGTCACCCATGATTGTTGAAAATGAAGACTTAACTTAGCAAACTTTAATATCATTTTCCTACTGCCTTATTCTCTTTTCCCAGAGATTGTCATCAGAAGGATGCATGTCTATCAGGTGTATTTTATTTTAGACTTGTCACTTGCTAATATGCTTGTGAAGATGAGTGCAAGAAGTGATGTAATTCAAATTATTTTCCCCATATAGGCCTTCTTTCACTCTGATGGTATTAACGGTTGACTCATTATTTCAATGGCATTTTCTTCAGTGTTACAATGTCTCTCTGAGGGTGTGTTACATTTTCATAATTGCTATCCTCCTTAAACATCCTGGTTTCTTCATGTGACAAGCACTGCCCCTAAGATTCGAAATTCACAGCTCTCACAGGAAATCTCAATTTCTTAGAGGGCTCTTTACTTATTTTTCCAAAGGCTGAACTTTTTATCCATAGATGAGTAGATTTTCAGAACTTTATACCATAAAAAATTCTAGTCTTATGTTCTTTGATTTCCTGCAGTTTTCATGACATAAGGAATTAAAAAGCAGAGGCTACTGGTGTGGGAATTCCTTTATCTCTGACTTTTCTATAGTTCCTGGAATACGTGGTAATTTTTGTTTCTCTTGAAAAGAAAATGAACACATGTAAGATGCACAGGACTGTATTTTAAGATTCAGAGCAGAACTCAAAATAAATATGGTATGTGGCTGAAAGGATGAGTGAAAAAAGAGTAGGGAATTATCGAGTGTGGCTATATTTCTTTGGACTTAAACCGCACTATTTGTAGGTGGTTCTGAAAGAAAAATATATGACACATTTTGGGTTTTGAGCTCACTCAAGTTAAAGCATGCACACACACATGCACACACACGCGCGCGCGCGCACACACACACACACACACACACACACACTCATCTTTCCTTAATCTCCAGCTCTTCTAGTTATTATTCATTTGTCACTGATATCCATATTGTGTAAATGCTTGGCCATAACTGACTTAGATCCCAGTGGTTATCCATTCAGTTTTAGTAGTTTATTAAAGTGCTAAAAGGCACCTGAGCAACTAATACTCACACCTGGAATTCTAAAATTGCAAGCCAATTATCCCAGTTTTGTACACCTCTAATCTGTTCTCTGCACTGAGCAGCCAGATGAATCTTTTCAACATGAAAATATGTTCATGTCACCTTCTTGCTTAGAACTCTGATGCCTCTCATTCCTCCTATGTCAAAGGAAATCTTGTCAGCACAACCTATAAATTCCACCATGATCTGACCTGTACCTCAACCTCCCTCTCCAAGCTTATTGTATTTTACTCCCTCTTGATCTTGTGCTTTAGCTGCACTCAACTCCTATACGATTTTCTCTCAAAAAGATCTATCAATTATTATATATAATAATAATTATTACATTATTATAACACCAAGTGTGTTGCAATTACCTGTTTATGTCTTTCATATTAATTAGATCATTAGTACCTTGAAGGCGGGTATGTTCTTTTATTTTTCTATCCTCTATGTTTAGGATAGTGCAGATCATATATTAGTTGGTATTCTATAAATACTTGTTTAATGAATAGGTAAAATGAATTAAAAGTCCAGTTGCCTAATTAGAAAAATGTGTCACTGCTCACATATTAGTGAGGTGAAATCTCTCCCAATAAACACAGTACCTTAATTAAATTATAATATATTCTTTTCCAGTTTTGTCTAAGAATCTAGACCATTTCTATTCAAAGTGTGATCCAGTCACCACACCATCGAAGATGCCTGGGAACTTATTAAAAATGTAGACTCTCAGGCCCGACCTCAGATCTAATGATTAAGAGTCTATGTTTTTTTTGCATGGCTCTTATGTACTTTGCATGCACATGAAAATTTGAGAATCACGGGTAATTAATATACACTCACTTATAAATGATATCGTTACATCAGCATGGATGGAAAATATATGGTCTTAGACATAAAAATTAGTACGTAGAGAAAGCCAATTATCCCAGAAAAAATTATGGATTCACTTCTGCTTTCAACAAATAGACAGTGAGTAACAGCTCTCTGCCAAATACTGTGCTTGGCACTGGACATACTACCATGCTCAAAAGGGATGTGATTACTGCCCTTGTTGAGTATTCCGCATATTTGGAAGATTAGCTTAAATAAGGCATAAAAGTTATTATGTGCTTACAATTAAAGCAACGACTAACAGAAAATTCAGGTTAATATAAACACAAGTTCTAATAAAAAATTCTGGAATAAACAATGACTTTAAACTTCATCTCATTAAGATAAACTATACCTGAGATAAACATTACAAATAAAAGCAACAATACAGTGACTTCTATGCTTTTATATGAAGCCGTATTTTGATGTCATATGAAATAAAAATGGTATGCCCAAGAAAGAATAGAAAAACAGTTCAAAAAATATAATAAAATATTCAGAAACATATATATGTATGTACGTAAATACACACACATGTGTAAGTAAAATATGATAAAAGTGACATTTTACATTAATAATGAAATTAAACTGAATAAAAAATAAATAATACTGCAATTCTTGATTAACTTTTTGATGAAAGAAGTTAAATTCCTACCTGGTCCCATATACCACAAAAAGTTACAAATGGATTTAATAGGCAAATATAAAATTGGAGACCTGTCATAACCAGAAAAGAGAAAAATATGAGTGAATGTGTTGTTAAAACGAAGAAAGGATTTTTCCACTCTTGACCTCTGCATACTACCTTGTGTCAGACCAACCCTCCCAAGAACATTAGAAAAACTGGAGAAATTTTTAAAAATCTGTTTGAAAGCACCGAAGACATATTAATGGAGCAAGGACTTGAAGAGTGAAGCTCTCGGACAAAAATATAGTGCAGAATGGTGAATCTGACATTTGTCTCAACTTGTACCCTTGAGGCATTTGACAATTTTTAAACTGTGACCAAAAGACAAAGAAGATAGGCAAATCTCCTTCCTTTAATTTATCACACTAGTTCAAATTTAGGCAACAACTACTTAGAATACAAAGAAATAAGAGATCCAGATATCAGTAGTTATCAGACCGGCACTTTAAATGAATTCTGATAAATGTTTTCTAGAGGATGGAAAACAAGATGGAGAATTTGAGCAGAGGACAGACATCTACTTTTAAAAATAGTCAAATGCAAAATCTATTACTGAAAAATACAATAACTGAATTAAGAATTTAATAAGTAGGTTAAGCAGAAAGACTAATGGGATAAAAGATAATTCAAAATATTCAGAATGATGCAAAGATTGAAAAAAGGAATATATGGGGCATGGTAAAAATCTTTAATACACAATTGAATTAACCAGAACAAAGAGAGAAAAATGTCCAGGAATAAAGCAGGAAAAAAGAAAGGCTGAACATTAAATTCAAGTGAATATTGAACGTATAAAGCAATGATAATATGCCTACTCAGGTTTAAATGTATATAGAATTAAAACACTTACCACTAAGAGTATTAATAATGGAATATGGGGTAAATAGAGGCAAAGGATTTTAAGGTCCTTGCATTTTCTGGGATGTAACAGAATTCCTAATTTAGAGTTAACTTTAAGAACTAAAGCTAAGTATAAGTCACTTAAAAAACAGACAAAGGATGAGCTATTAGAGGAAAAATACTGGCTAATAAAAATAATAAAAGAAAGAAAGAAGAGAAAAAATTGTACAGAAGATATGAGAAAAATAATAATTAAATAATAACACAGTATATTTAAATCAAAATACATGACTTTACGTCAAATGTAAGTTAAATAAATATCCCTAGTGGTCAGATAAAGGTGATCAGATTGATTATAAAACCAAAACTTAAATCTATGTTGCTTACAAGAGTAAAGAAAACTGGTGCAAATATATTAATATCAAAATGTATTTGAAGGAAAGAAGCATTAAAGGCAGACATTTAATAAAAATTGAAAAGTTTTAATGAAATTGATAAAAGTATCAACCCATCAGAAAGATAAAACATCACTAAATTTGTAAGTACCTGTTAACATCTGGCCTCAAACATATAGTTAAATTGGACAGATTTAGGAGAAATACACAAACACATATGGTTATTATATTAAGAGACTTAAGACCTCTCTCTTATTAACGTATAGAAGTAGAGAAGCATCAGTAGAAGATTTGAACAACATGATTAACAAAATAATAGAACTGACATACATATCTATACCATTGCATCTATTGCTGCACATTGGATGTGAATACCATTTCTTTTGAATGCATATAAAACATTGACCAAGATTAATCATATGCTAACTTTAAAGAAATCTTAACAAATCTCATAAATCTCAAAAGATTGAGATTAGGAGTATATTTTCTGACCACAGTGGAATTAAACTATAAATCAATAACAAAAGGACAAATAGAAATTCCTTTAATACTTGAAAATTACAATACATTTCAAAATAATACATTTGTCCAAGAAGTAATCATAATGGATATCCAAAAATGGGTATGCCTGATGCTCTGACGCTGGCAGAGCAAACACAGTATATGTAGCCTAAACATTTGTACCCCCATAATATGGGGAAATAAAAATAAAAAAAAAATGAAAATAAAAATGCGGCATATGGCTGGACGTGGTGGCTCACACCTATAATCCTAGCACTCTGGGAGGCCGAGGCGGGCAGATTGCTTGAGCTCAGGAGTTCAAAACCAGCCTGAGCAAGAGCGAGACCCCGTCTCTACTAAAAATAGAAAGAAATTAATCGGACAACTAAAAATATATAGAAAAAATTAGCCGGGCATGGTGGTGCATGCCTGTAGTCCCAGCTACTCGGGAGGCTGAGGCAGAAGGATTGCGTGAGCTCAGGAGTTTGAGGTTGCTGTGAGCTAGGCTGACACCATGGCACTCTAGCCCAGGCAACACAGTGAGACTCTGTCTCAAAAAAATAAAAAAATAAAAAAAATGCAGCATATCAAAATTTATGAGATAAAGCTAAACTAATTCTTAGAAGAAAATCTATTGTCTTAAATGTTTAAGTTATAAGTACGTAAGAAAAAAGGTTGTAAAAACTATAAGCAGCCATCTGAAGAAGTTAGAAGAGAATAATAAAGTGCACTTAAAGAAAGTAGAAAGAAGAAAATAATAAAAGTAAGAACATACATTAGTAAGATGGGAATCAAATGCGCAACAAAGAAAAGCAGCTTTTTAAAAGACCGATGATATCCCAAATTGATAGGTAAGCTACTAATATCAATAAATCTTAACCAATAATGATGAATTAAAAAAGAGAACATTTACAAGTGACTAATATTAGAAATAAAAAAGAGATTCTTTAATTTAGAGATTCTTCAGACATTAGAAAGAAATAAGAGGCTATTATGACAAATCTTACAGCAAATAATTTCAAAAATTAAATGGAACAAATTCCTAGACAAACACAACTTATCGAAATTCACATTAGAAGATGTATAAAATTTATTCCTCTATCTATTCTATTCATAATGAAACCATTCCTGCAAAGAAATCCTTCAATGGTTAATTCATCTAAACATACAAAGTGGGAAAAAAACAAAAACTATAAAACACTGTGATAATTAGACCTCAAAGATATTACAGAACATAGAGAAAAAGAGAATCATTATGAGCTTATGTTACAGAGTCAGAATAACCTTGTCTCAATATCTGGCAAAGACATTATAAGAGAAAAATTACAGGTCAATCTCTCTCACAACCATAGATGCAAACATTTTTCAAAAAATAAATCACAAAGCCAATCTAATAATACATCAGAAGGATAAAACATCACGGCAAACTGGAGATTTCCCAAAAAATGCAAGATTGGTTTTAATGCTTGAAAATTAATAAATGTAAAGAAATGAGAACATATAGTCTTATGTAAATGTAACTTTATGCATATTGTTATATTATATATACAGTTATTGTTATATATTATTATATAAAAGATATACCTCAACATATACCTAAAAATATAACCTCAACATATATATTGTAAAAGTGCAGGATATAATACAATATATATGCATCTCAACTTTGTTGGTCAAAACATAACTGAAGTGACATTTGTAAAATGCTAATGGTAATTTTGTTTTTGCCTTGTGAGATAATGATTTTAATTTTATTTTTCTATTTTGGTATTAATTTAAAATAATGAATTATGAAGAATTTCTTTAATAAATGTAGCATGTTACAGTACAAATAAAACTGCTCCTATATTCTTAGCTTTTTTACTTCTAGATAACATTAGGTCTAGAAACCGAACACCTCCCCTTCTTTCCTTTATATCCACTTCTTTTATTATATTGGTGTTCTCTCGTCTCACTCCTGGTATAAGATCTTGTTATTCGTCTTTTATTACTTTCAGTCTCTGTCACCCACTGTCTTTTATGAAAGATTCAATAAATTTATAAAATAGAAGACATTTCGACAAGGCCAAGAAGCTAGGTTTTAAAATAATAAAAAGAGTTTTTGAAAGTAGTGCAAAGAATACGTGTGTTGCCCCTGCTTTTAACAAAATACAGTCTACAGCATTCAAAAGAATGGCATGCAAAGAGTAGACTTTGACCAGATAAATTTAGATTTATGTAGATGCTCGTCTCTTACCCAAGCTCCC
The DNA here is from genome assembly GCA_004363605.1 of Indri indri. NCBI lineage: Eukaryota > Metazoa > Chordata > Mammalia > Primates > Indriidae > Indri > Indri indri. Next base: position 10,768 of record RJWJ010021721.1, on the reverse strand, counting down.
CTTTCTCTCCATTCTTTAGCTGTAGTTGTGAGTACTCTCCATGACTGTCAAGATTGTTCCAGCACCTTTTGTATTATCTTGGGTAAAGCTGGAGCCCATTCTACTAAGTGAACTATCACAAGAATGGAAAAACAAGCACCACATGTACTCACCATCAAATTGGTAGTAACTGATCAAGACTTATGTGCACATATAGCAGGAACATTCATCGGGTATTGGGCAGGTGGTGGGGGAGGAGGGGATGGGTATATTCACACCTAACGGTACGGTGCGCACCATCTGGGGGATTGACATGCTTGAAGCTCTGACTTCGGTGGGGAAAAGGCAATATATGTAACCTAAACATTTGTGCGCCCATAATATGCTGAAATGAAAAATAAATAAATAAAAAAGATTGATTCCCCTTAAAGTGCAAAGTGGACAACTTCTAAAAGATATATTAATAGTTATTAATGGTACTATTCCCACCATAAATTTTAAAGTTTCTCCAAAGCCCATAACTTGCCTGTTGGAATTGTGGTAAATGGGTGGAAAGAGAAGTTCACCAGTTTTAAAGATCAGACTCTTTAACAAAAGCGCCTTTGCCCATAGGAAGAGTGAGTATCAGACTCATCCTGGAGCATATCGAAGTCATCTTATCCCATTACTATAAACCTCCCTTTTTACTTCCTGAGCCCGGCTTGGGCCTTGGCATTCCATTTGTACTCCTTCTTCTAACTGGAACATTTGTGTAGTAACTGTAACACTGGCGCTGAACTGAAGACCACATGGTTAGAGAAAAATAATACACACACACACATACACACACACTTCTTTGGTTTGCTTACTTAACCTCTGTAAGCACCAATTTACTTATATTTATGCAGAAGATAATGGAACATACCTCATAGGGATGTTGTGTGTATTAAATAAATCACATGCTTAGAATTATTATTACTGAAAGGAAAAACCTAGAGATAAGAAATCCCATTTGACATTTTAGTTACTCAGTAATGAGCAGCAAATAACCATTGGAACTGATGCAAGCTTGTATATGGCTATCATCTGCAACATCATTGTAATCTGTTTTGCACATAGAAACATAAAAGATGAGAGATACATTCTTTCCAAAGCACTTAAATTACTTGCAATGAAAGAGTAGCAGAACAGAATCTCAAGTACATGATGGTAACCTTAAAATGCTTTTTCTAACCTCTGAATACTGTCTCTTAATGTCATTTACTGAGACACCAGATAATCCTTTCCTTTAGACACCATCCATGGATAACCTTGAGAGCCTCTTATCTCAGTCACATTTTCGTTTTTTCTTATCTTCCCTTTCGAGGGTTGAACGGAATCAATACGGCAGTGTCGCTTTCTAATAAGATGGATGCAAATCAAAGAAAAGGGAAAGGGTGAGTGAAGTATTAAATTGACTGGCCTGTTACCTGTTGCAGAATTTCGCAATTCAGGAGCTATCGATACCAGTTCACAGGTAAAACAACATCAAAGGCTTTGTCTGTGATGTCAAGCAGAGTTCATTGGACTGCTTCTTGATGGCATACACATGTTTAGATCCCAAATAAAGGATGGAAAAATTCTCAGTTCTCTCTGCGTAAATAAGATCATGGGACAGAGCTTATTTCTAAGGTAAAAATGTGAATATTGGAAGAGCCAACTCTCTGATCTAGTTATTATGCTATGACGCCAAAGGATTTTTAAATTTCCACTGAAAATGTTCTTTCCCATTAATGTTAATTACCAATAATTTTCAGATCCTGACAGCTGTAGAACAGCTTTGCAGGCATATAAATTCAATAAATATGGTATGAGTAGAACTAATAAGTGGTAAGGTTGAGACCTAAAACCCCAGAGAAAAATAAAGCAAATGTGAGTTGGGTTTTTATTGTGTCCTTAATTGAACCTCATTCAATCTGTCTGCCACACACTTTCCACGCTCAAAAGCTGTTCTCGTTTCTTCTCAAGGAACATTTCCATTCTGACAATCACTAACCTTCCACAATATTGTGAAATAAGGAGTTTGAAGCATTTATCCAATGCATTTGCAATCTCTAGTTGTTTGCACATAAAATTCCCCTTACTAGAGTGAACTCTCTGAAATGATGAGCTACAATGTACAAAAGCACAGACTTAGTCTTAAAGGTTGGAGCCTGACTTGGTCACTTTTTGCCTACCTGAACAGAGGCAGGTTTTGTGGGGATCTGTTCAATATGTACAATTTGGGGTCTCTTTCTAAAAAAAAATACAAAGTTACTATATAAAATTAAGCATAAGAGTAAATTTTTATATAGAATTATAAAAGAAATAGACATAAATTGCAAATTTTAAAAGACAATATATTGGCTGGGTCTGGTGCCTCACGCCTGTAATCCTAGCACTCTGGGAGGCCAAGGTGGGAGAATAGCTTGAGGTCAGGAGTTCAAGACCAGCCTGAGCAAGAGTGAGACCTCCGTCTCTACTAAAAATAGGAAAAATTAGCCAGGCAACTAAAAAAATAGAAACAAAACATTAGCTGGGCGTGGTGGTGTGTGCCTGTAGTCCCAGCTACTTGGGAGGTTGAGGCAGGAGGATCACTTTAGCCCAGGAGTTTGAGGTTGCCGTGAGCTGGGCCGACACCACAGCACTCTCCCAGGCAACAGAGACTCTGTCTCAATAAAAACAAATAAAAAATAAATAAAAGACAGCATATAAAAATATATGACCACACGGTGATGTGGCCAGAGTCCCTCCCCTCCCCAGGGCTTTATAAGGTGTCTGTGTAAGTGAGAAGCTTTATTCCCTTCAAGGGAAACTCTCTCCTAATTAGCTGGATAAAGGTAAGCGGCTTATTTACTATATTGATACTCAATTAATTGTTTGTACCTCAAAATGTTGTAAGAAATAAATGAAAAAAAATAATATACTTAGAAATTGTCATTGGCAGTGCCTGTAGGTGTTGAATAAATGTCAGGTATTAATATTAGAGGTTGAGTATCCCTTATCCAAGATGTTTGAAACCAGAAGTGTTTCAGATTTTGGATTTTTTTTAATTTTGAAATATTTGCATATATGTAATGAGATATTTTGGGGATGGGTCCCAAGTTTAAACACAAAATTCATTTACATTTCATATATATCTTATATCAATAAGATAATTTTATATAATTATCTCATAATTTTATATAATTATAAAAGGTAATTTTATATAATATTCTTAATAATTTTGTGCATGAAACAAAGTATGCACGTTGAGCCATCAGAAAGCAAAGGTCTCAGGTTTGAGATTTTCCACTTATGGAGTCATGTTGGTTTGGATTTTGGAGCCTTTTGCATTTCAGATTTTCAGATTAGAGATGTTCAACCTATATTATAATTTACACTGTAGTTAAGTTACACTTGTTTATTTTTGTTTTTTAGACACCATCCAACATTTCATTTAATAATATTTTATTTTGAGTTTATTATTAAGGAAAACAGTGTATTTAGCTGTTCATTGATGATGAAACTCTTTTTCAAATCCTTTAAAAATTAAAATTATGCTAATATATAGAGTGGATTTTGTTAAACGTGTACTTAAGGATATGTTATGAAATATATCTAAAAATCACTTAAAATAAATATTTCCATTTAAAAATATAAAGGTAGACATTATATTTTATAGCAACAATCAGATAATAATTTAGCTAAAGAAGGAATTAAAACGTTTGAAATTTCATTAAAGGTTGCTGCATTTTTTAAGAAAAAAACATTTTTTCGGATTTAATGCAAGTATGTTACAATAAATCAAAAAACCTAAAATGTATACTCTCATCCAGTGGAATCTGGATAATATTGCCTTTTTTTTATTAAAAAAACAAGTTTTATATCAAGTGCTAATTGTATTGACTTGTATAGGCCTATTCACTGGACATTACACAAGGCATCTATCTTTAGCTGGTTCACAATTCTTCTTTTACATTTTTTATGAAATCAATATTGCTTCAACCTATGACACATACATTTGCACTTTATTTTTCATACACTTGCCATTTCTTCTTAATAGTCATTTTAATCACATACTCTTTTCTACCAAACATTTAGCCTTGAAATAGGAGGAGTTATAATAATATTAAATTAATATTAAAAAGTAGGGCAAAGTGAAAAGAAGCAAAGCATCTGTGCTTTGCAAAGCCATTGCAGCGCTCATAGATTATAGCCACATTTCAGTAAACGGACTCTTAATAAAGGACGTGTTCTTGGGGGGCTCACAGTTTAAATGTGGATAAATGTTAATGGCTAAGCAAACATTTTGTTATCAGTAATCTATGTATAAATTTATGAAATTGAGAGTTATGTATGAGTACCACAACTTTTTCATAATTCCCTGTGATTTGTTTTAACAAGGTTGTATAAAACAACTTTGAAAAAAAATCTCAAAGGAATCACTTGTGCTTTATTAAAAGTTTTTAGAAAAAGTTTCCAAGCCATACTTTAAATGAAAGTATATAAATTAGCACAAAACAACATGCGTAGCATAACTCTTAATAGCTACACCACTGTACATGCTTTTAGAATTAGGCTTCAGAGACCATTGAGCTCAAACACATCACTGAGTATACATAGAAACCAGAAGGTTGAAGTGATGCTTCTAAAATTAGGTTGGGAGTTCTGATTGCAAATTGGGCCAAGAAGTGTGATGTCTCTTAAGTTTAGTGCAGTGCTCTTTCTCCTCTGGATGTGAAATCTACTTCTGTGTTTTTTTCCCCAAAATAAATGGGAGCATTATTATTTTTTTTTTTTAGCATTACAATCCATTGGCATAATTAAACAATGAAAATGAATTAACCAAACAAACCGTGAATGCATATGTATAAGACACAACTAGGGGTAAATGGGCCTAGAGAGATCATAATTTTACAGTGACAGTAAATGTAAATCCTAAATAAAAATATGAATGAAGGAAGGTTGATACAGAGCAGAGCTCATGTAATCTAACCTTCTATTTTGGGAGGTTTAAAATCATTTCATTAAGATCAACTGATTTTTTTTAAAGCCAAAGAATGGGTCCAAGCATTACTGGTTATTATATAGACAATGTAAGTATGTAGACTTTTTTTCACTCTACTGAATCCTCTGCCTAATCAGCCCAAGACTATCAGTTTCAAAAAAGTGGTGTGCAATAGTATTTTTAGATGAATATGCTGTTGGCTATGTTTGCAGTATGGCTTTTGGTATTTTGCTTACAGAGTCGGGTTTGGCATTTTCCCCAGTTCAAACTATTAACAGTTATCATTTAGTATTTCTATTTTCCTACCCCATATATCATTATGTGTATTCAGGGTCTCTGCTAGAGAAATGCCCCACAGAGAATGCGAAAGACCAGGGTAAAAATATGAATTCATTCATTTATAATGTAAATAATTAATTCTGTAGATAATATACACAGCAAACTTACTTTGCTAGAAGAGAGAAAAAGACCTTTACCACTGGCCATCCTCAACAGGAAATATTTCTTAGTGTAATAGAGACATACTATATTTAAAAAGATACGTTTTTCAAGAATCAATATTTAAAATCATTAATGTAATATTTTTTTCTTTCTGGTACTATACCATGTGCTAGAGCTAGAAAGAAGATGCTTGGCCTATTCTTGAGTAATTCACTAACCAGTGTGAGAGTTCTTACAGATGTTCTGCAAAGTGAAGAGTATAGTAATTTGAGAATTTACAGAGTGAGAAGTGACCTCCATGAAAAAAATGACCAACATTGTTTGCAGAATTAGAGAAAACTCAGAACACTTTATTTTTTGGTTATAGTTTCCCTAAATCTAAATAAATAACTGGTTTTTAGAAAGTCAAATTTTTGATTTTTAAAAAGTCATATCTGGTGATTTTATGAATATAAATGTATATGCCTTATTAGCGAGTTAATTAATAATTAACACAAATAACTGGGTCATAGCCAGAATCTAAAGTTCTTGCTTCAGAGATTTAATTCTTCCAAATTTATTTCTTATCCATATAGTTCCACAGAGATTAGGAAATAGGCATGGTCTTATCCCACATACATGATCCTTTATCTAAGGGTCTGTAATCTCCTAATGATCCCTTTTTGGACTTCCAGAATTTTGTTGCCTCATTGGAACCATGTGAGCCATTTTCATCCCTGGTGATAACTCTGCCAAAGTTTTCATGTTTAGGTACTATTGTATTTGTGTGTGTTCGTGTGCACGCATGCGCATGTAAATATGCTACAAATATGAGCAATATAAGTGGCAATGTGTGACATTGAATCAGCGTGTAAAAGAAATGGGAAAAAAATCACCCCAAGAAGGGCAATCACCATAAACAGAGGCAAAAAAGCGAAAGATCTTTGGATTAACATATGGCTGGAGAGTACAATTTGGCTATAATGTAAGATACAGAAAGTGGGATGTAAGATTAGAAACCTCATTTTATGCCAGATTCTGGAGAGCCTTGAAGTCTGAGCTAAAGAGTTTAACTTTTAGATTCTGTGGTGAGACAATCGAAAGCTATTACCATACAGGAATCTTCATAAGCAGGAAGAGGCCAAATGTTTAAGGGCCTGTGGCTGTGAATAGAAGATGATCCAGGCATTCAGCATTATGCAATCTGGTTGGAGACTGAGTTCTGAATTTTCATTACATAAAGGAGTAGAATATTTGTATTCAAGAATTTGCCTTCGGGCTCTGCAAGGCAGCTATTAATAAATAAACTGACAAATGCAACCCAATGTTAATGGGTGATAATAGGTTGATAGTTTACTGTCTGGTGCTGTATTAACATAGCCCTGCTGGAAACAAACTGACTTTTACCAGACACATGAAAGCTAACATGCACATCTCCAGAATTCTGATAGTTTAATAAAGTGATAAAGATTTAATCCCATCTTTTTAAAGATGCTTTCAGAATATATTAAGCTAAGAAAACTGGGTTCAATACTCAAACTACCCCTAAATATTTCTACCTCTTTATTGCTATGATGTTAAACTAACACCTTTTGCTAAATGCTGACATTTTCTTGATAGACCAGCAATCAGCACAGTAACTGATCTTTGATGGTGAGACTCCCTGGCTTCTGTAACGTGATGCTATTTTCCATAAGATTTAACAAGTTTGCTGATGTTTCCAGTTTGATGAGAAGTTTTATTGTGTGTAGTTCTGGAGGCTAATAGTAGATATGAAGAGCTCTCCAGTAATGTCTGTGGAATACCTGAAGGCTACAAGAGAACATTAATAGACCTTCAAGGGTAAATAGGAGGAATGGAAAGTAGAAAATGCTTTTAGTTGCCTTTCTGATGCTCCTAGCACTAGTGAAATCAATCTTCAAAGTGAGACGGAAACCTAATGGCCGGCTCCTTTGATAGCCTCTGGTTGTGCCTCTGGCTTTATGTGGTTTTGTTTTTTAATATATTACAAACTCCTCAGATGAAACAGTTTACTTTTCAGGTCCAGACATGATTCCAAACTATAAATTGTTTATTGGTAATAATCAAATACTTCATTATTTAAATTACAGGAACAGCAGTTAAATGATTTTATAGGCATGAGTATTTTGAAATCTATAAGACATTCCTCTTGCTGAGAAACATCCTGTCGAGCCACCCTTGTGTTCATTTATTATTCATTGTAATTTGCAGTTTGCTGAATTGCCGTGAAACCCATTTACAGTTTTATACCCCTTTTAAAAGATGGTCATATAAAATCGTTTTTGTTTGTTTTTATTGTCTAATTTAAGATGTTAGTTTTATTTATAGGTTGATGACTAGAAAGATATAAAGCATATAGGGCATTAAAAATATATACAGAAGTTTAAATTGAGAACATATTTTGGGCTATCATGAAATCTTTCTAAAACAATATATAAATTTCATCTCACAGATGAATCCATGTAATCCAGATTAGGATGATTAAGATTTTCCATAGCAATTTCCATTTTTTTCATTCTGTGGTTGTCTAATTAGCAGATTCCCAATGGGAGCAGGGAGGTTTATAATCAATAATACATTGAAATTCTGATGATTATGTGATATTAAGAAAAAACATTTATTTGTATCTCCTTGTTCTCTTAGTTTCATTCTTCTCTTACTTTTTGAAACAAAATATTGCCAACTATTATGAATAATGGTATTCAGTATAATTTGGACAATTTAATTATTAACTTTAATACAGTTACTCTTATTATAGCTTATAAAATATTCCAGAACTTCTGGAATGGTTTACACCACAACTTTCAAAGTTTGCTTATTTCCTGGCTGTGGGTATTTCTAATTAGAAAATCACTACTCTTCTTTCTTTCAGATATTCTAAGGAGGAAATATTAACCTGCTTATGAGGATTTTTTTCACCAACTCAAGATGTAATTTCTAATTTTACTTTTTGCTTAAGACATTATTTCTGTTCTTATTGTTTGTCACCAAAGAATAGCTTGTACAATTGCTGCTATTTACAATTGCATTTTTTAAAATTTGGCCAAGTTGATATCTAGCCATTAAATCATACCTTTCACTCTATTATTAAAATTCTCTCTATGATTATGTTCTCTTGTAGACTAACATAAAGATGTTAATCTTATAGTTATTATTCATTCTATTATTCTTGCATTTTGAATAATATTTGCATATTTATGTTGGTATTATATTGTGTGACTTTTTAAAGCATGTAAACATCAAATCTTCATTATCAATGTAGAACCACCATCTTTGTCTTACTTTTCAACTTTTGCCTAGAATTTTAATTTGATTTAATAGTGTCACACATTTACTTTTTGCGTGCAGTTAAACTACTTAATAAAAAGTTATTATATGCATCACAGGGCTTTGTGGAACCATGTTGGCACCTGAGGCAAAAGGAAATCTGTTGACTTTGCCTTCTATGGAAGCAAACTCATCAGTTATCTTTTCAAAATCTACTTCTTTGCTTATTGACATGTTTGACAATTCCTCTGGACCAAGACACAGTCTAAAAGAATTTTAATTAGCTTCAGCTGAATTAAAATTATGACCAATTCTGTTTTGTTACAAATAAATATTTAACATGAAATAATGCTATTTAAATACTTTTTCACCACCTATAAAATTCTAGAGAAAATCACCCATTGAAAAAATACATAAAAACTTGTATATAGGGATGCATATTTTTCTTTTTGCATTAGACTCTGATATGGCTCAACACAGCAATGGTCTTTACTAACAATATGATATTTTGTTAATGATGAATTTTTTGAATTAATTTTGACTTCTAAAATTATCCCACCAAATTATTTTTGTCTACTGAGTTTTTTGGCACCCTCCCCCACTCAAATTTGCACTGAGATGAATGTCTTTCTTGCCTCACCCTTGTTCTAGCCCTGATGTATAACAGAATAACCAATTTTGAAAAAGATGTGATCTAAAATAAAATAGTAAAAAAATATATATTTTGCTAATAAATAATAATAAGAAACATATATATTTAATTTTAAAATCATTCATTGTGGCTGTAATAAGCAGGAATGACTGTCCTATGATACAGGTACAAATTTATGATGTTAGTAATCTCTGGATAGATTCCGATAGATAAGAGAAATGAAATGCACACTCATACACAGCTTATGGTCACCTTCTGTGAATATAAGCACAGACATTCTTAAAACAGTAAAACATTCTTCTCAGTAAAAGACTGAGAAAAAAATCTCTTGTTTCCATCACTGGAAGGGGAAACCAGGATTAGTGTTTTATTCTGAAGCACAGAAGAGTTGTGACACTTGCAAGTACCTTTTTCATTCTAACTTTTAGATCATTGCTGCTTGAGAACATTTGTCATCTGCAAGTAGTATTTTGGCAAAGAAAACTGGAATGCCAGTAATAAGCTAGGCATTAATTCAAACATTAATATCCCATAGATGGTCATACCTGCCACGCCCTGTGCTAGTCACTGGTTACACAGTGGCCAGTGAAACTAACTAGAGCTTTCCTGTAGTTCAGGGCAAAGCTTCTCAACTGTTCTGTGAGTTAGAATACTTTGAGTAGCTTCTGAACAATACTAATGCCTGGGCCTCGCCGAAGACCAACTACTAGGGTTTTCTAGCTAATGGGGCCAAAGTTTCAGTACTGTTTTAAAGCTCCCCAGATTTTTTAAAGTGCAGCCTGGATTGTAACTCAATGGCTTACAGACTTAAGTCTCTCCAGAACACAGGCACTGCATACAATCATTCACTCACACATCCAAAATGAGACTAATGCCATGGGAGATCAAAAGGATGCTATGTTAGAAAAGAAGAGGGACTTCCTGCATACAAAGTATGCAGAGACCTTTCTAAGACATAACATTTAAATAGAGACTGAAATGAAGAGCCAATAGCTATGTAAGGAGTAAGAAGATATTTCAGGTAGAGAGGAAAACATGAGCAAACATTCTGAACGGGAAAGGCAGGAGAGTGTGCAGGAGCGTGGAGCAAGGAGGGAGTGACAAGCGGTGAAGGGAGGCAGGTCCGAAATGGGAGGTAGTGTAGGAGGAAGGAGGAGGGGTGCCTGCATTTCATCAAGCCCACTACTCTCCTCTCACCCTGCCCTATCTCAGTTAATTCATAGCTACCCTTTGAGATTCGTAAGTAACATTTAAAGTAAGTAACATTTAAAAGTTTAAGCTATAACGAAGGATATAATAAAGATAGACTTCATTGGGATTCATGTGGATAGAATGTAAAGATAAATGAAAAAAATAGGTTTTCTTTCTCTCCCTTATTTCCTCTTTCAAGTGGAAACAAACTTTTCCAGGCTTTCTTTCTTTTTAGGATGAAAATATGAATA